>CM047005.1:16412877-16531573 GCA_025698465.1 Gossypium longicalyx | reverse complement strand
TGATACACTTCTCACCATACAAGTAATGCCTCTAGATTTTCAATGCTGAATACCACGCGACCAACTCTAGGTCATGCATCGGATAATTCACCTCATGAGTCTTAAGGTGACCCAGAGCGCATCGCTACCACCTTACCTCTTGCATCAACACATCCCAAGCGACATGTGATGCATCACGTGAAACGATAAACTCTTTTGGACTACATTTGTATCAACACGGGAGCCTCGGTCGATGCAGTTTTGAGCTTTTCAAAGCTCTCTTTACTATATTAGTCGATTAAATGACACACCCCTATGTAGCAGTTTAGTCAAAGGTGCCTCAATTAGTGAAACCATCCTTCTGAAACCATCGATAATACCACCACGGTCTAGAAAACTTGAATCTCGGATATAGTCTTGGTGCTTCTAATCAAGACGACCTCAATCTTTCAAAGATCGACTCTAATCCTCTTATGAAACCACATGTCCTAGAAAGCAGCTACCTCACGTAACTAGAACTCACATTTCTTGAACTTGCATACAACTTCTTTCTCTCGTAGAACCAGTGGAACCACTTTGAAGTGTTCATCATGCTCATCCTCGGATCTTGAATACACTAGTATGTCATTAATAAATGCCACTATGAACTAATCGGATAGGGCTAGAACACTCGGTTCATCGGATCCATGAAAGTTGTTGGTGCATTAAATCGATCCAAAAGGCATCGGTAGGAACTCGTAATGGCCGTGTCGAGTTCTAAATGCATCTTGTGAACATTAGTCTTCTTAACCCTCAATTGATGATATCCTAATCGGAGGTCAATCTTGGAAAAGCTGAAGCCTCTCGAATGCGGTCAAGCGGATCATCTATCCTCGGTGAGGATACTTATTCTTGATTATCAACATTCGGTTATTACGGTAGTCAATACACATATGCGGGATCAGTCCTTCTTTTTCACACGAAGCAGGCGGTGTTCTCCATAGAAACCAGACTAGGCGAATGAACCCACGATCTAGTAGCTCTTGAATCGAGCCTTAAGCTCCACAAGCTCTTTCGGTGCCATTCTATAAGGAAGCGATGGACACAGAAACTATTCGGGGAAGAAGCTCAATTCTAAACTCCACTTCGCGGTTGGAGGTAACCTAGGTGGATCTTCAAGAAAAACATCGAGAAAGTCTTTAACCATTCTAATATCCTTGGCCAGAAGAATCTCTAGAATCAAAAACAACGATGTAGGTCGAATCGCCTCACATCTCTTACGAATCAACTTTTCCGCCCTCAATGCGAAATTACATTTGACAAATAGTTACGGCGTTCTTCAATTACGACTACCTACGCTATCCTCCTTAGTTCTCGATTACAAACCTTTTTGTGGAACAATCCAGTTCACTCGGTGTTTAACCAACGAGTCCATTCCCAATATCGGATCAAATTCTCAAAAGTAGTTCCATCAAATCAGCTAGAAAAATAGCCCCTTGAACCTCAAGGGGGCGTCTCTAAACAACTTATTTACCACTACTTTGTTTGTCTCGTGAACTCAATCTGATCCACCTCATTTGCGATGCTCTCAGCAAGATACCCAAGTTCTTAGACCACGATGCGAGGCTATATAGGAGTGAGTGGATCCTATCTCTATCATTGTAGTATAAGGTTCATTATAAATAAAGAATATCACGGTGATGATGCGGGAGCATCTCCATTCTCTCGACGGCGTGCAACATAAACTAGAAGCGGTTGCCTTACCTCAATATGACTAGCACCTCTCCCGGTGCTCTCGACCATGGCCCAACCCATTACCACTTCTAACACAGGCCATGACCTCTCGTGTGTTCTTGACTGCTCCGGTGGTGATGATGATACCGATGCCGAAGCTTGCATTTGATCGGACCTCCTGGACACTCTCTAAATGCGGTGCTCTAATAGGCGCACCTCAAAGAAGTCTAGTTCTTTTCCAACACTTGCCCTTATGGCGTCTACCATAGTCGATGCGGGCGGTTGTCCAATAACAACAATAGGAGCCCCAACTTTGATTGGCCCATCAACTCTCGCCTTTTTCTTAGGCCTGCAGATAAAACTCGAGGAGCTCTGAATCCCTCTTGCTCCTACCTCTCTCTCGATTACAGGCGCTCGATGCGCTTCACTTTCTTGGCGATCTTCGCCTTATCAACTTGATCACGACAAAGTCTCGGTCCCTCTGTAGAGCTATCGGAACCCTCAAATTATCCACGAGGCCATCCTCAAGCGAACACATCGCTCATACTCAATCGTCACCATACCTTGTGCATAGTGGCTCGACCTAAAAATTTGGCCTCATACTCGACCATTGATCTATCTCCACAAGTCGGTTGGGAATTCTCTCCTCTGAGCATCCACATGCGCTTTGTATACTTTCCACTGGAAAGAAATCTTAAAAATTCCCAGTCGAGTCTATCGGTGAGTGCCCTCATATGATGAGTCACCAGCGATATGCCTCATCATGTAGCGATGATAAAGCACCCTTTAATTTACATTCGAGTGTAGTCGGATCGTTCATAATCCTCTCTGTGGCCTCTATCTGGTACTCGGCCACATTAGGAAACTTTGTAATACCACGAAATGCTCGGCTCTATTAGGCCGGAGTCATTCCGTGGCCCGACCCGTGGCCTCCAGCTCAAGTATTGGGCCCGGCGATTCTCTCAAAATCCTTAACATGGCACAGGGGCGGTCGTCATCCCGGTAGCTTGATCGCGAGACCAGTCTCAATCACGAGTGAACACAGGTGTCTCACTGAGTATCTAAATTAGGCGGTGCGGATGGCGAAGACCCAACTCAAGCACTCCTACGGCCTCTACCACGACCTCTTGTACCTCGTCGTGAGTACCTCTGCGGTGCTCATTGTCTAGTGCTCTTTATTTGTATTATGATTTTATGCACGATTTACGATTCAGGTGTTTATTATGAGATATTTTATGAACCACGATATCAAAAGTGTAAAGTTTGTTTGTACATTGCAGTGTCAATTAATGTCTATCAGTTTTACTAAAGTCTCAGTACTACCTATAGCAGTTTCATGATATACTATCAAAAACAGGTTCAGAAACTTATTGAATCGGCATTAGAGACTCGGTGTACAACACATTTGGTAAAAAATATTTCAAATCATTAGAAAATAGTTCTTAGAAAATCAAATCTTAGAACCCAAATCCACAGTTGAGTTTTGCAACCTGACTCTGATACCACTAAATATAACACCCCAAACTCGGCCTAGATGTAATGGTCAAATCGGACGGCATCACATGGAATGGAATTTTGAAGTCGAATTACCAAGTCAAAACCGTTTTTGTTGAATATCTTCTATTTTATTTCTCATCCAATTTAAAATTATTTTCTTGTTAATTTAATTCGTTCAAAATAAATTTTTGTAGCGGAAGCTTTTAAAAGCGTGACATTTGAGAAAAACTAATCGCGTTTAGTAAAATCGTCATTTTGATAAAAGCGAGTTTGCGTTTAAAAATTTGGTATAAAAATAAGCAGATCCAAAAGTCAATTTACATAAAAATATCGAGAAAATAATTAAAGAAATTAATACCATAACTAAAATTAAAACAGTTTAAAATACGTGTGGCCACAAGTCGAGTCCTCATTTGCACGTCCGTCAAGTGCAGGGATTACACAGTACATATTAAACAAAGGGGTGAGTTCGTAAAATCGGTGTGTAATCCCTACTGAGAAAACATGCATATAGTCACTTAGCGATAAACAATCAAATGCAATGCAGGCTAAGCCCATTCTGATCCGATGGCGATTTGGACCATAGCCCGACTCAATTTGATGTTCGATGCTCGATTATGTACTAGGGCGTAGCCCATCACAATATGACCATGCATACAATAATCGATTAACAAGTCCTACCCATTCAGCCTCTACACACCATCTCGGTCAACCCTACACTCTGTGTGAGATTAAATCAACCAGTAATGCAGAAAGCGGCACATAAATAGTAATTTGTAGGTGAGCTACGGATATTAAGCTTAAAGCCTTTGGTACACTTCCTCCAAATATCATCATCCCAACCCAATGCAATGCAAACATATAATATGTCATACTTTTATGCAACCATCGATCCACATGTACACATACATATATCGGCAATCATGCATAATTTATCATCCATCACATCTGCTTTCGGATCATACATTTTAGGGGTCTGAGGTAGCGACTTACCAACCCTACGGTGGGATCCACGATCGACTTAGGCAACCCACACAAATTAAGGAATCATTTCAAATAAATGGGCTCACTGCGCCTCGTGGCTTATGCGTGTGGGCCCACATGCCGTATAGCTCATCGGCTTAAATTTGCTCCACCGCGACTTGGCCCAAGTCCCACACTTCAGTGTGGCCCACCGACCGTCGGTCGAGCCCTTATGTTTCACCGGCCTACTTGGCCAAAAACAGCGGTTGTGTCGATGTGCAAAACACGGCCTCGTTGATCACTGCGTCAGTGTTATGGCACCTGACCCGGCCAGCTTTTCTTTGAAACCTCATTTTTATATTTTTGAGTGCACTTTGGTTCATTTCGCTCCCAAAATGTATTCTGTATTTCCATACCCTATGATTGACATTACTAGGTCCAACTTTAGTAACACGAGTGAACATTAAATCGAAATATTTCATAATCGAACCCGTTAGAACATCAAAGCGTACTCTAAACACTTCACAGATAGTGAACTAAAATCCTAACACTCAAAGCTGTTCATGGAGTACCATTTGGTTCTTGATTTTCGCCAAAACCAAAAGAGCCAAAACAATCCTTTTAAAAGAACTAGCCATGAGCGAAAAAATAGAGACAAACATATACTTACAAAGCGTGCCTTCAATCGTCGATCGATTTGGCCGAAAGAAAAACTAAACAAAGAGGGGACAAAGAAACAAAATTTGGTGAGAGAAAGGAAGGAAAGGATTATGATGTAGAAAGAAAAAGAGACTTTTAGGAAGCAGGAGAAAAGCGATCACATATCCTAACTTCTCTCCCACTACTTTGAATTTACTGTTTGGCCAAAACTCTCTCGGTCAAGCAATGAAAATAATATCTTTGCTCGCTTTGAAGGATTCAAACACAAGACTACCGACATATTAACACTCTACTTAACCACGGGACCAGTGGGCCCATTACGATGTAAATTACCAATAATAAAATTTAATCCCAGATCAAGTTTAAGTTTTAATTGAGAAAAATACCAAAATTTGCCAAAGATGAGGCTTGAACACAAGACCTCTCCTCGGACACTCTCGAGAACAACAACCAGGACGATTCACAATTGTGTCAAAATTTACAAAAGCCAGAAAACTAAATTTTTGGGCGTTACAAATCCTCGTTGAGCTCCACAATTGACAAGTCGTCTAACTTCCTTTTATTTGTTATGACTCATTTAAAAATTTTGTATACTTTGGCATCTGTGAAGAGCTTCAAAAAGGTAAGTTAGTATGCAATTTGTTTTTCAAAAGTTTAATAAATTTATCATATTGTTTGTTGATACAATCTTTCTTCAAAATTTCTTTGGATATGAAATTCATGGTTTGTATTCTCGACCACCAGCTTATGCTCTTTCTTGCTTTCTTCAACCCCATTATTTTTCTCAATAGCTTCTAGATTCAACTTTTTTAGGCTCAACTAACCCTTCCATGCTTCAAGCGTGATTTAGTGGACTTGTTCCTTTGGGTTAGTTTCGGGGTTACTAGGTAAGCTACCTTGTTGTCTTTCAAAACTAGTTTAACGAGTTGTCAATCTAATTTTCAAGCCCTTGAATCAATGCTTGTTGATTTTCAAAGTTTTCTTAGTGTTCCAAAATCTAGTTTGAGCACCAAAATAAATTTAGCAAACATCTCCTCAAGGTTTGGTTTCTTTTCTTCTTGATAAGGTTCTTTGAAATCCCGAAAGGGATTGTGACCTTTAATTACCTTGACCACCTAAGATAAATTTGGATGATTCATCCATCACGAATTATAATAATTACTATAGGGATTGTTTTGAGGTCTAGAATTATTACCCATAAAATCGACTTGCTCATACTCTATATTAGACTTGAAGGGTGAATATTCTAAAATAATCATCCTCACTCAATCGCATTGCATTGCATTACATTCTTGAATTCCCATGTTTCTGACAACTTAAACCGCCAATCTTTTTAGTCGATTGCTTAAAACTAACTGCGTCAACATAATAACTACATCCACATTTAAAACAACTTGGTTGCCTTGATCGGTTTGTTCTCATGACTTGCCACTTATAATTATTTAGTGTCATCTCTTTAATAAATTCTTGGGCTACCTTAGGTGTTTTGTTATTCAATGTTTAGCTTCATTTGCTACATCAATAATTTGTCTAGTTGAGGATTCAAACCATTGTAAAAGGTTTGAACTTGTAACCACTAAGGTAACCCATGATGAGGGCACCTTCTCAAGAGATCCTTAAATCTCTCTCATGTATCATATCTTTGTTTCAAGCTCAATTTGGGCAAACAAAGAGATATCGTTCCTCAACTTAGTTGTTTTGGCGAGATAGAAAATACTTAAGCGAAATTTTTCAATTATCTAATCCCAAGTCATGATAGAATCTCATGGAAGTGAATTAAATCACTGTTTTGCTTTGTTCCTTAAAGAAATAGGAACAACCATGTAGCAGCCCATTTTTAGTCAAATCAGAACAGTTGTTTTGAGACCACAAATTCGATGTCAAAATAATTAATTTATTATTACTTTAATTTTTCCAGCATGATATTATGATTGTGTGAAAATTTCATTAAAAACTTTATTGTTTGAGTGGTCAATTTGATAAAAAGACTAAATCGCGTAAAGTATAAAACTTGTGTTCTATTAGCTAAATGTGTTTAATAGCTATGGAACATTAAAGTGGAGGTTCTTATGTTGTTATTAAACCATCCATAATGTGAGTGGACATATATGGGCACATTTTTAGGTGTTTTAAAGGTTATTAATTAATGTTAAAGTTGTAATTTAGTAAAATAAACATAGTAAAATAATAAAATCAAAATTGTCATCTTCCTAAGTGCTCATGCAACCGAAAATAAGAAGCCAAAAACCTCTATTGTTGTGCTTAAGGTTGAAAAACATTACCTTATGCATGTAAGTGCATTTTTATTAGTTTTAAAATTTTTAATGTTTTTATATCGTTGCGATTTAGTCTAGCTAGCCAGGGGACTATTTTACAAAATTTTTAAAGATTTTGAGTTTTCCATTGATGAATACATGATTATTTTGATGTTTAATGATATATTATGAATGTTTGATGATAGATATACAAGTTTTGTTAAGGGATTTTTAGTGAAAATGCAAATTAAGGATTAAATTGTGAAATGTGGAAAATTTGTGGTTAAAATGTGAAAGAAATGAAAAATATGGGTTGTTAGGGACCTATTTGAAATTCGGCTAGCATGGGTTGTGATTGAATTGTGTGAATTTGTGATTTTATGAAATAAGGACTAAAGTGTAAAAATATGAAACATTAGGGGGAAAGTGTAAAATGTGCCTAAATGTGTATTTTGGACTCAAGTGAATAAAGTGGTGATTAAATAAGATGAATTTGATATTATATAGATTAAGAAAAATAAAATACGGACTTAGATCGGGGAAAGAATAAGATCTTAGATTAGTTGACTCGTATCGTTGTTTTTATATTTGAGGTAAGTTTGTATGTAATAAGCATTGTCATAATTATGTTTTAAATGTTTTGATATTGCATAAATTGTGAATACGAGACTATAGACATGTTTGTGACAGTTTCGGTTATGTATTGGCACTTGGTGTGCGAGATTGAATTAGCTTTGGCTATATATATTGGCACTTAATTATGCGAGACTAAGATAACTTGGCTATATATATTGGCACTTAGTGTGCATGATTGAGATAGCATCAACTATATATATATTGGCACTTAATGTGAGAGATCGATATAGCTTTGGCTATTTATTTGGCACTTATTATGCGAGTTTCAGTATCAAACAATATTAGAATGAAACACTAGCAGATGCGTCAAAGATGTGGATGAGTATGAGTTTGATACGGAATGGTATAGGTATGTCGTAAACCATACAAGCATTGAAATAAGGAGATTATGAAAGTGATAACTAATTTTGTGAATGAAATTGTGATAGGATGATGATTCTATATATAAATTGTATATTATGTTTTATTTGTTTAAATTGTGCACATTTGGTAAGTTGATTTTAAATGCTATCTGAACTTACTAAACTATAAAGCTTACTTTGTGTATTTCTCTGTGTTTTATAGTGATTTCAAAGCTAGCTCGGATTCGAGGGACCGTTGGAGATCACTTCACACTATCCAACTATCACTTGGTACCTTTCAAATTAAGTTTTGGGTCATATGGCATGTATAGGGACTTTGGTCATTTGAAATGGCTTGTAAATATATATGTTTTAGTTTGTATATATAGTCATGAATGATGGCTATTTTTGGGTTGTTTTGGTATGTTTTAATTATGTATATATTTGATTGTATTGTGAGTTCATGTGATTGGCGTATGGCTAAGTCGATACACCCTACGAGTTTTAGCGCGGCCTAGTACAGGGAATGTATTGCTAGTTTTAGGGCACACGGGCTAGATACACGGCGTGTGTGATGGCGTGTGACCCAGTTAGAGAGTTAAGCGAGGGTGGGACACCTTTGGCTGTGACACGGCCATGTGATCCTATTTCGAATGTCCACATGGCCTGAGACACGGGCGTGCGTGTGACATGGCCGGGGCAGACGGACGTGTGACCCTTACAGTTTGAAAATTTTTCTATGATCTTAAAAAGTTTCCTAAATTATTGATTTAGTCCCGAACCATTTAGAATGCATGTTTTGGGCCTCGTAGGCTCGTATTAGGGACGATATGAATATTGTTAATTGATATTTGAATGAAATTGGAAAATGTATGTGAAATGTATATGTAATTATTTAAAAAGTTTAGTAATGCTCTGTAACCCTATTTTAGCGTTGAATACGGGTGAGGGGTGTTACATTTATTAGTTTTAGAGCTACAGTTTAGTCGATTCTCAGACTAGCGTAGCGTGTGTGTGAGTCTATCTACACATGCCATATATAACCTGTGATAGCGTGATGAATCGACAATTTATAATGTGTTTTCATATAGTAAATGGATCCCAATAGAGCTGTAACTGATGATGTCGAGAGTAATGTGCCAGCTCCCACTCAAGGGGCAGCGCCATCTGAATCTAGACCCGTATCGGGTAGTCAGGGAGGAGGCTAGAAGCCTTCTTCCGGATGATGAGCAGAGTGGTTCACACAATATGTCAGGGAAAATCTGGCTGTTCAACAACCTCCAACCCCACCTACTCCTCAGCTTTGTTCCGTAGCTCATCAAGTTGTGGAACTTCAGCATTGAATGAGCCTCAGGTTGATAAGATACAAAAACACAAGGCTGAAGAGTTCAAAGCTACAGTAGATGATGATCTGAACAAGCTAAAATTTGGCTTGAAAACACTATTCAGGTATTTGATAAACTGTCATGTACTCTAGTCAGTGTTTAAAATGTGCCATATCGTTATTAAGGGATTTTGCGTATTAATAGTGGAATACTCTAATACGGTGAGTGCTTGAGAAAAGAGTTACTTGGGATTTCTTTCAAGATGAGTTCGAGAAAGAAATACATCGATCAAAAATTCCTCAATCAAAAGCACAAATAATTTTTAAAACTGAAACAAGGTCGTATGACTATGACTGAATATGAAAGAGAATTCATACGGTTGAGCAAGTATGCTCGGGAGTATGTTTCTACCGAAGAAATTATGTGCAAGTAATTCATTGATGGGTTGAACGAGGATATTAAACTTCTAGTTGGAATCCTAAAATTGAAAGAAATTGTTGTTTTGGTTGATAGAGCTTGCAAAGCGAGGAGCTTAGCAAAGAAAAGAAAAGCGATTTAGAGGTTAGAGATTTGAGAAAAAGACCGATGAATAAGTCATATCAGTCTTCATAAAAAAGAGCACAAGATTTGTATAGTTGATCCAATGATTCAGTGGGATGTCAGAATAAAGATCGTGGAAATCAATACATGAGTCTTAAAACTCAAGTTACTTTAGTCTCGATCGTTGGCGGTGTGAGAAATAATAAACACGAGTGTCAACGATTATGAAAGAGCGACATTTTAAGGAATGTTGGGCGAAAAATAATAATAGAGTTTGTTACAAATTTGGTTCACGAGATCATTTCATTTGGGATTGCCCATAATTAGTTGAAAAGATAAGATTGAGAATACAAGACCAGAGTAACACGACTACTAGAGGGAGGTCAGGAATGCTAGAAATGTGACCGATGGTAGAGGCACAACAAAAGATTCAGCTACGGGATGCGAGGCTAGAGCACTGCTTTAGAGCTTAAGCTATTCGTACACGAAGAGGTATCGTCACTGATGTTATCATCGAGTACATTCTCTCTTTATGACACTAATATAGTTGCTTTGATTGATCTTGGATCGATCATTCATATATTTTGAGAATCTGAGTGTCTAGTAAGAGTTTACTGTTGAGTCTAGTGAGTTTGTGATTAAAGTATCCCGCCAGGCAAGTATGTTTTAGTTGATAAAGTTTGCAAGAAGCGTCCTTTAATGACTTCGGGTTACTATTTTTATTGACTTGATGCTACTACCTTTTGATGAGTTCGATGAAATTTTGGGATTGGATTGGTTGACTCTGTATGATCTTTGTTTTGACTTGTAGGCGAAAGATCATTGAATTGAAATGTCGAAATAGTGAAATTATTGAATTGAATTAGATGGATTGGATGAATTGCACGATATGATTTCGTTTATGTCATTTCGAGAGATGTGTGAAAAAGGGTGCAATGCTTATCTTGTGTATGTTTTAGATACAAAAGTGTGCGAATCGAAGATTGAATCGATGCCGATGTCTGTGAATATCTAGATGTGTTTCGGAAGAATTGCCGGGTTACCACCGATCGAGAGAAGTTGAATTTGCTATTGAGTTAGTGCAGGGAACATCAACGATATCGATATTTCCGTGCAGAATGGCTCCAGCAAATTGAAAGAATTGAAATCTTAGTTGCAGAATTAGAGATAGAGGTTTTGCGGCCTAGTTTTTCACCTAAGTGCGCTGTATTGTTAAAAAAAAGAAAGCGGGTCAATGAGAATTTGTATTGACTATCGACAACTCAACAAGGTTACAATAAAGAACAAGTATCCGTTGTCGAGAATAGATGATTTATTTGATTAGTTGAAAGAAGCGCAGCGGTGTTTTGAAGATTGATTTGCGGTCTAGTTATTATCGATTCTGAGTTAAAGATTGGATGTGCGAAAGTTACTTTGAATGAGGTATGGACATTATGAATTCCTTGTTATGCCTTTTGGATTAACTAATGCTCCATGATCTTTATGGATTTGATGAACAGATTTTTAGGCCGTATTTAGACAAATTCGTTGTTGTGTTCATTGACGATATTTTGATTTATTCACGAAATGAGTCTGAGCATGCCACGCATTTGAGGATTGTGTTACAAACTTTGAGAGATAAAAAACTGTACGCTAAATTCAGCAAATGTGAGTTTTGGCTCCACGAGGTTGGATTTACGGGACTCATTGTTTGATGGAAGGTATCTGAGTTGATCAGAGTAAGATTTACTGCGATTGTTGATTGGAAACCACCAAGAAATGTATTCGAAGTTTGAAGCTTTACGGGGTTAGCTGGTTATTATCGATATTTTGTTAAGGTATTTTCGATGATTGCTACACCAATGACTAGATTATTCTGAGAAGATGTAAAATTAAGTGAGTGCGAAAATGTCAGCGAGTTTTGATCGGTTGAAAGCATTGTTAAGCGAAGCACGATATTAGTTCAACTTTGAATCGAGTAAGGAATTTGTGATTTCTGATGTGCGTCATTGAATGGTTTTGGGTTGCGTTTTAATGCAAAAAGGAAAAGTTATAGCTTATGCCTCCATACGATTGAAACGCATGAAAAAAGAATTATCAGCGCGCATGACTTGGAGTTGGCGCTATTGTTTTTCGCATTGAAAATTTGGCAACATCATTTATATAGAGAAGTGTCATATCTTTCTTGATCATAAGAGCTTGAAATACATTATGACTAAAAAGATCGAACTTGTGACAGCGGAGATGGCTCGAGCTATTGAATGATTATGAGTTAGTCATTGACTATCATTCGGGGAAAGCAAATGTAATCGCGGATGCATTGAGTAGAAAATCATTATATTCTTTGCAAGTGATGAATACTTAAGTGTCATTATCGATAATGGTTTGATATTGGCTGAATTGAAAGCTAAAGTGGTTTTATTCGACAAATTTGTGAAAGCTCAAAAGTGTGATACCGAGTTGCAAACTAAAAGAGTGCAATGTGAGTCGAATAATGATTGGACTATCGGATCAAAGCGATGATTGTTTAATGTCTCGAAACAAAATTTGTATATGATAAGCTGTCATTTATACATATTTTTACTCTATGCTTAGCGCATTTTATAGATGATTTTCCTTAGAATTGGTGAATTCGATGCTCACTAATGCCTTAATTTCATGTTTTATACTTAGGTGAGCTTAGGAGAGTAAAAGGCAAAGCAGACCAAAAACAAAGAAAATGGGCCAGCGTATGAAATCAATATGGCACAGACTTCCTCACTGCAGGCGGACCACACGGCCATGTAAATTTGGCGAGAATCGAAGCCACGACTCATGGGTAGACCATGCGCCAGTGCTACTTTATGAGCTTGACCATGGCGGAAATGTCGTACAGGCGTGTCACACGGACGTGTCCCTACCAAGCCCAAGTTGAGTCCAATTTGGAAAAGGCTAATTTTGAGGGCTTTTAGGCATTTTAAAGCCTATAAATACACCTTAAAGGAGGAAAAAATGGGAGACGCATAGGAGGAAGCAAAGAATTGCTCAAGAAAAGCCGATTGATCCATCTCAGAAGCCAGATTCACCGTCAAGACTGAAGATCTCCCTTCAATTCCCCTTCATGAGTTTTGGGTTTTTCTTTATGTTTTATATTCACTATTCTTTTGAGATGTTTACCTTTTTAGTTATGAACTAAAAACCCTTAAATATCTAAGGGGAATGAAACCTAAGACAGATCTTGTTATTATTATTTTCTGAATTGTATGATAAATATTTGACTTGTTCTTAATTATGTGTTCGTCATTCTTGTTTTGATATTCCAGGATATTGATTCAAGTTAAGCTCTTATGTAGAAGAGGAATAGACCCTTTCTAAGAGTACATTTGTCATAATTAAGTGGAGTTGATTGCGCCTAGAGATAGGGTGACAAGATTTTGCGAATCGGTGAAACCTAATAAGGGGATCCATAGATCGAGTTAATGCAACCACTAGGAAGTTAATCGAAAGAGATTTCAATTATTCAACCTAGGGTTAGGCGTTATTAGTCTCGAGAGATATAATAATATAACTTAGGGATTTCTACGGACCAAGTCAAATGAATAAATCGTCAGATTCGAGTCAAATAACAAGTGAAGTCTAGGTGGATTTTCCTTAGGTATTGTCTTAATTCAATCGTTTTCCAAAAGTAATCCCCAATTCTATTTTACTGTGAAATCTTAGTTTAGTTAATTAGTTAGTTAAAATAAACCCCCTTATTCTTAGGCTAGATAATGAAAAACGATCATTACTAGTACTTTTAGTTCCTTTGGGTTCGACAATCGGTCTTGCTAAAACTATCTTTGTTGTTCGATAGGTACATTTGCTGCATCGTGATAATAGTTAGTTTCAGGGCGATTAATTATAAATATTTAAAACTGTCACAAAATCATTATTAAGTTTTTGCACCGTTCTTGGGAACTAAGATATTAGGAACACTCAATTTTTATTACTTTAGCCATTTATTTTCCTTGCAAGTTAATTTTATTATTATTATTAATTTAGTTTTCTTTCTCTTGGCAGGTTTTAAAGTTTATGACTAGAAGAAACCCGTCAAGACCACTACTTTTGATGAAGAAATCGATCATTACAGATTCGTAGAAACCGAAGAAAATAAAGCGAAGCCTAAGATACCTGAGGGAAGAGTAAGAGGGCGATATCTCAACTACATTGAGAGATGGCTAAAAGTCAAGATAATCCACTACCTCTCTACGGTTTTCTTGAACTAGCAAATCAAAATCCTACTCCTCGTACTATGTATGATTATGCTAAACCTACTTTATGAGGCTGAGTCAAGTATAGTTAGACACACTTATTCTTTGCGAATAATTTTGAAATAAAACCTAACACTATTCAAATGATACAACAATTTGTTCGGTTTGATGGTTTTGCGAGATGAGGATCAAACACTCACTTGGCAAATTTCACGAGTGCGATACATTTAAAATTAATTGTGTTTACGCGATGCCATTTGTCTTTGGTTATTCCATTTTCATTGAGGAACAAAGCTAAGCGGTGGTTGAACTACGTTACCACAAGGGTCAATTACTACTTGGGAATAAATGGCCAGAAAATCTTTATTAAAATATTTTCACTTAGGTAAAACGACCAAATTACTAATGATCTTTGTTCGTTTGTGCAGATGGACTTAGAAACACTTTACGATGCATGGGAGAGATACAAAGACCTACTTCAAAGGTGTCCTCACCATGGATTTCCTCTATGGTTACAAGTTCAAACATTCTACAATGGTGTGAACCCCTCGACAAGACAGATGATTGATGCGTGGCGGGGAACCATCAAACACCTGAAAAGGCTTACGAATTTATTGAAGAGATGTCACTGAATAACTATCAGTGGCAAGTCATGAGGACTAAGCCAACTAAAATAGCAGGCGTTTATAACGTCGATTCGGTTACTATGTTGTAAAATTAGGTAGAACTTCTAAATAAAAAGATTGGTAGTTTACTTGGTTCTATCACGAGCTCATCGATGTCTGTTTGTGAAGTCAGTGGAGGTGGATCAAGCAATTCAGAATATCAATCCTATGGCCACAGCACGGAGAACGAACAATTAAATTACATGGGTAATAATCGTCGATCTCAAAATAATCCTTATAGCAATACTTATAATGCGAGGTTGGAGGAACCACCCAAATTTCTCTGGGGTGGTCAAGGGAATCAAAGGCCACGAGAATCTTCGGGTTTTCAACAACCACCTATCAACGGGAAAAAAACCGAGACCTTGAAGAGATGCTATCTAAATTTATCTCGATGTCAAAACTTGTTTCCGAGAATACCAAGACAACACTTAAAAAATCAACAAGCATCGATCTAAGGGCTCGAAACTCGGATAGGCCAGTGTCTAAACTAATCTCGAAAAGACCACAAGGTAGCTTGCCAAGTATCTTTGAACCCAACCCAAGGGAGCAGCTCAATGCAATTAATGTTCAAGATGAAGAAGGATTCGTTGAGCCTAAGCGATACCAAGGCAAGCAAGCGTGGTGGCGGTCAAGGTGAAGTAGGTCATGATAAAAACAAATCAGTGAATGTCGAATATAAACCTCGTGTGCCATACCCCAACGCGACAAGGAAAGACCGTTTAGATGAATAATTTGGTAAATTCCTTAAACTCTTAAAAAAAGTGCACATTAGCTTACCGTTTATTGAAGCTCTATCACGGATGCCAAGCATAATGAAATTTTTAGAGGAGCTTTTAGCAAATAAGCGGAAGTTGGACGGCGTCGCATATAGAGCTAAGCGCATTTTTCTCGGCTATTCTCTGAAATAAGCTACCTAACAAATTAAAAGATCGAGGGGAGTTTACAATTCCTTGCTTAATTGGTAGTTTAGATGTTAATAATGCACTAGGCGATTTAGGGGCGATATTAAAGTCATGCCATACAAAATGTTCAAACAATTAGGTCTTGGGAAACCCAAATAGACTAGGATGAGCATTCAACTAGCGGATAAAACTATAAGATTTCCTAGGGGTATTATTGAAGATGTGCTAGCCAAAATCGATAAATTTATATTTCCGTTGACTTCATTGTTCTAGACATAGAGGAGGATAGTAATACTCCTTCAATTTTAAGAAGGCCACTTTTTATCAACATTAAAAGCGATTATTGATGTTGTACGGTGAGCTCACACTTTGTGTGGGAGGCGAAACAATCATCCTTCAAGCTCGCAATTCTGGAAACACATTGGAAATTGAAGGTGATTGTCTAAACCATTCTGCTAAAACTGACAATATGGTACAACCTACTTTGTAGAAAATGAGTCTGAAGGAAGTACATGAGCCATTCTCAAGCAATAGTAGAGGACCTATTCATGAAGATCGAAGGCTATAAATCGAGGAGCTAGATGAATGGCGGACACATAAACCAAGAACACTGATAAACCAAAACTATGCGAGCAGGCTCAATACACCTTAGCCTTGATTTTTAGGCACAGAAGTATTAAGCCTTGAGTGCAGGTTCGGGTAAGAGATGGCTGAATAAATGGGATGATTTAATTTTTATTATTATTTAGTATGTTTAGTTAGTAATTAAATAAATTACGAAGGGTTTATGGTGTGGGAAAAAGTCGAGGCTCGGCCCATAGCTTTATAAATTTTTAAATTTTGCCTTTTAAGGAAATATGGGCATAAGGCCTTAAAAATAAGTTAGGCGAGAAATTGGGCATAAAGGCACTTTGGCCAGATGGTTAGGCACATTTGGGCGATAGGAAGGAAGGCGGGGTTCGATTCCCAGCGTTCGCAAACATGTTTTTAAGTTAAGAAATTTTATCGCGAGCGAGCCTTAGAGTTGTTGGGCCTAACTCATGTCACAATAAGGAACTTCGGCCACGATGGCAAAGGGATGTTAGAAAGTGAAGGGGACCCAGTTCAAGGCACGCGTGCGTGCAAATGGTTTTTTTAAGTATTGAGTTGCGGTTAAAATAGGGGTTAAGAGGAGTTGCGAGCATAATCCGGCTAAAAGAAGTGCCCTTGGCGCGATGGCGTGCGCGCTAAGGAACCAGTGGTCGTGAGTTCGAATACGAGGGGCAATGAAACTTGTTTTATTTTTAGTAGCAGTGATTGAGGCGAATAAGGCTTATAAGTAAATGCGGTTGTATTATAACAAAGAGAGGTTGTGTCGCGGCAGCGGTGTATTTGGTATTAAGTCGCGAGGTTGAGTAGCGTGGAAGGTGAAATTCTCCTTTATTTTTAAGCGGGCCAGGAGCTTGGCGAGAAATAGATTAAGATTAATTGTGACCTATTATGGTGTAAAGGAAAGCTTGGAGCGGTGGCAGCGATAGGATGTGGGCGCGCGAGGGGGGGAGGAGAGTGCAGGTTCGAGTGCTGTGTGCGCGCGAAGGACCAATTTCTTTGCTCACGTGGGGAGAGTTAGAGTTTGACCAAAACTCTCTAGCAATAACTTGAGTATGTCAAGTGGTGGGTTTCTTTGCTGATGGTGCAAGGAATTTGGATGGGATTTAAATTGGTGGTGGCTTGAAATTAAGGAGCAAAACATGGAATTTAAGATCCGAGGAAGGAATTGTGCGAAATTGTTCTTTTAATTTTGGGCTTTTATGAGTTGTTTCCTTCTTGTTCATCTCTTCTTCATCAAGAACCAAACCTATCTTCTTCTACTCTTCTCTTCTCTTTTTACTCATGATAGCCTATTACCCTTAAAAGCGAAACACAATTTCCTTAGAAGCCAAAACCTTCATAAGTCATAGTGATTAGGGAATTAATATCTAGTTCTATTCTCTACTCGCATTTTAAGATTGGATTCACTTTGTGGATCTAAGATTGAGGAAGTGTTGGAAAAGTTCTTCATCTAATAGATCTCGTGGTAAGTATTAAGTAACCCTCTTTCCATTCGTATCTTGTGGTTACGAAAAAAGTCGAGTAATCCCTAATCGCTTAGGAGGCTATCGTTTTGGACTAAAGGGGTTTATTGGGTTTATTTATCATTCTATTATGAGTAAGGTGGAATAAAGGCTGTCGATCAAGGAAGCGGTGGGAAGCAAGGACATCGAAGCATTGGATCTAGACTTAGTCATTATTTACGATAAAGGTAAGCAATCTAAGGCCATTAAAGGTGTTGGCGATTTTGGTAAGGAGATTAGTGCGTATTTTGTTTTGATATGTAGTCGGCGTATTAGTAACTCGATTGTAGGCGGATCATGTGTGGATCTAGCCAGCGTATCGTTCTGGTCAGTGTATAAACAACACCCACTTACAGGACTAGATCGGCAAAAAGTGAAAAGCCAAAGCAGCCAGAAAGCGGGTATTTTGTGAACTTGCGAGTCACGAGCACTCGTGAGATAGTTTGTTTGTTAATCTTGGTAATCTCAAGCGGTAAGATTGTAGAGTGCACAATTTACGTGCACTTGATATATTTGGGCTTAATGGGCGAAATCGGGTTAATGGGCCATGAGAGCCCAATTCGATAAGCAGCTTTCGGTAAGTGTTTACATTAATCGTTAATGGGTTGTAATATGCATGAAAATCCTAAAATAGTAAATTTACTAAAATACCCCTAAAGTATGAAAATTACCATTATACCCCTAGGTGGAAAATGACCATTATACCCCTTGGGTTAATTCTGTTTGAAACACATGATATTCTGTTTTTGTGTGCTATATGCCATGACATGCATATCATTGCATGGGATTTGGGTTTTGTTATGGAGGAAGAACCGATTAGGTGGCTATGCCACAAATATCTATTCGGTGGTACATGCCACAAATATCTGAATACAGGTGGATCTGCCACAATATACGTATCTGGTGACTCTGTCACAATATCTATTCAGCAATCGTCCTACAAATTACGTGGTGTGTAGCGGATGGGTGGGTCGAGTTGTCTCCCACATGGTGTAAGGTTGGTATGGGGGTGTATACGGATGGATATGGATTGGGTTTACTGCATACATGCATAATATATGTTATTCTTGCAATGGGCTTAAGAGCCACTGCTGATTTACGAATAGAGTGAGGCCCGATTAATTCTATTTACGATGGGGCTTAGGCCCGATGGGAAACTTGAGCAGATTTAGGCTCTAGTTAGGTTTACTTTACACCTTGAGTTTTCTAAACTCACCCCCTTAATTTCATCCATGCGGAAATCCCCAACCATAGTGGACTTGGAGCCATGAGGATTGAGTGGCCACATGTTACGCAAATTAAACTTTTCTTCATGTGTTTTGATCAGCACTTACTTTAATTGCTTTGGGTTTTAAGTTGTAACAAGGCGCTTTATTTTTTTAATTGTTCTTAGTATGTTTTGTTAGCTTAGATAAGATATTGTTTTGATTGTTTGAAATTGAATAGCTCTAGGCGTGTTTTAAAAAGGTTACTTGATGTCAAAATATCGCGTTAACAAAGCGAGCTTCCACAACAAAAACATTTTCAAAATTAATAACCTTGAAATGGTTTTAAATGAATTGGTTTTCACTAAACAATCACTCGATTAAAAGTATGGCAATGGTTGTGTGCATGTCTAGGATTGGATCAATGGAGAAATGGGTATTAGCGGTCTAATTGACTCACCTCCTCTTTTACGGCATCCTACAGGGCACGACTTCCATTCACTTTAATCTATAACGAAGATATTCTTTAAACACTAAGAAAGACTTTAGATAAAACATGACTTTTCTAGTAACACTTCAATGTGACCTGCGCCGGATTCGATCGTAGCGTGCAAAGGTGGGTTTGAGGTGTTACATTTAGTGTATGAGAGTCAAGTTGCAACAACTTGGCGTGGATCGAGTCGAAAAGCTTTTCAAAAAATTTGCTAAACTTAGGCCCAATAAGGGTATTTTGGAAAGCGGTTTTGGAAAGTTCTTGTCAAAGATATTTTACAAGGTATACATGTTTTAAGGTTCGATCTTAAAATGGTTTAAGTTTTCTCGGTTTCTAAAATTTGATAGCAGAAGAAGTGGCTGCTGAATCTCGGCACCAAGTCTATAAGTATTTACATTACTCATACTACCTTTGTATTAAGATATTCTTGTAGATAGGCGAGATCATATCATGACACTATAGTTAGGGCAATACTAAAAACCCTATAATCTGAGGGCTGTAGCTAGGCTATGATTACGTGAAAATGGAAACTTTAAAATACTATCTCGGCATAAAACATATGAATAAGTACTAAAATTATTGAATCGAGGCCTTGGTAGTTATTTGATCGTATCTTTGGTAATGTAGAGTATTGATATGGGTTACGAGGGTAAGCAAAGTCTGCAAACTTGGGTAGTAGTAACTTCGGAGCTTGGTACCAAGGCATTGGTGAGATAGTAAGGAAAGTGGTAGAAGAGGTATTGGAGACCAAGGTTAAGGAAATTAGAAAAGCGCTTCCAGCGGGATGCAGGTGTAAGAAGAGGAAGGATTCTAGTTCTCGGAAGATTGAGCCTCGTTACGTGAAACATGTTAAGACACGACCAAAGTTTCCAACTGTAAGAACTGTAATGGGCGTCATCCGAGTGAATGCCATAGAAAGGCGAGGAGCTTGTTTAAGATGCGGATCGATGGAGCATCGTTTGAGAGTGTCCTGGAGACAGTTATGGACGGACTCTTTGGTATGGGTAATATCTGTACGGCATTGAGGGGTGGTCGACCCACCAACAAGAGGCTGTAGCAATGGAATGGGTCGTGGTCGTGGAGCACGAGGGCGGGTATGGGACATCTTTGGCGAGACGACCGGCTTAGGTTTATGCGACATGTCACCGTGAGGGACGGAGAAGCTCGGAGCGGATACTAAATGCGTACTTCTCTCATGGTGTATTATTTACTTAATTTACAATTAGAGCTAGAGTCTGAAGCGAAGCATAGTGGTTTGACTTTAGTGTCACGGTTAGTTGATAGTTGTAAATTTCGAGAAACGAAATTTCTTTAAGGGAGTAGAGTTATAGCATGATTTTTGGGCTGGAAGTATTGAGCCTTGAGTGCAGGTTCGGGTAGGAGGCGGCTGAATAAATGGGATGATTTAATTTTTATTATTATTTAGTATGTTTAGTTAGTAATTAAAAAAATTACAAAGGGTTTATGGTGTGGGAAAAAGTCAGGGCTCGGCTCATAGCTTTAGCAAAATTCTTAAATTTTGCCTCTTAAGGAAATCTGGGCATAAGGCCTTAAAAATAAGTTGGGCAGAAATTGGGCATAAAGGAACGCCTTGGCCTAGTGGTTGAGCACACCGGACAGCGAGGAAGGAAGGTTGGGGTTCGATTCCCAACATGTGCAAACATGTTTTTAAGTTAAGAAATTTTGTCATGAGGCGAGGCCTTAAGAGTTGTTGAGGCTAACTCATGTCACAATAAGGAACTTCGGCCAGATGGCAAGAGAGCGTTAGAAGGCTAAGGGACCCCGATTCAAGGCACGGTGCATGAAAATGGTTGTTTTCTAAGTATTCAGGTTGCGATTAAAATAGGGGTTAAGAGGAGTTGCGAGCATAATCCGGCTGGCGCCCTTAGCGCGATGGCGGCAGCAGCTAAGGAGACCTAGTGGTCGTGAGTTCGAATCGAGGGGCAGCAATGAAACTTGTTTTATTTTTTTAGTAGCCCGTGGTGAGGCGAATAAGGCTTATAAGTAAATGCGGTTGAATTATAACAAAAGAGAGGTTGTGTCACGGCAAGCGATGTAGTAGGTGTTACGGAGGAGTCGCGAGTTTAGTGGTGTGGAAGGTGAAATTCTCCTTTATTTTTAAGTGGACTAGAGCTTCAACAAGAATAGATTAAGATTAATTGTGACCCTATTATGGTGTAAAGGAAAGCTTTGTGCGAGTGGCAAGCATTAGGATGTGGGCGCGAGGGGACAAGAGGAGGTGCAGGTTCGAGCTGCATGCATGCGAAGGACCAATTTTTACTGCTCTCGTGGGGAGAGTTAGAGTTTGACAGAAACTCTCCTACTAGCGATGGCTTAGTCGGTCAAGCGGTGGGCTGCTGCTGATGGTGCAAAGAATTTGGATGGGATTTAAATTGGTGGTGGCTGAAATTAAGGAGCAAAACATGGAATTTAAGAGTCAGGAAGGAATTGTGCCGAAATTGTTCTTTTAATTTTGGGCTTTTATGTGTTGTTTCCTTCTTGTTCATCTCTTTTTCATCAAGAACCGAACCTATCTTCTTCTACTCTTCTCTTCTCTTTTTACTCATCTTTTCTCTCGATTAAAGATAGCCTATTACCCTTAAAAGCCGAAACCCGAATTTCCTTAGAAGCCGAAACCTTCATAAGTCATAGTGATTCAGAAATTAATATCTAGTTCTATTCTCTACTCGCATTTTAAGATTGGATTCACTGTGGATCTGAGATTGGGGAAGTGTTGGAAACGTTTTTCATCGAATAGATCTC
This sequence comes from Gossypium longicalyx, assembly GCA_025698465.1. Classification (NCBI taxonomy): domain Eukaryota; kingdom Viridiplantae; phylum Streptophyta; class Magnoliopsida; order Malvales; family Malvaceae; genus Gossypium; species Gossypium longicalyx. The sequence continues at coordinate 16,509,332 of CM047005.1, read as the reverse complement.
ATGGTAAGTATTTGTAACCCTCTTTCCATTCGTATCTTGTGGTTCTGGAAAAAGCCGAGTAATCCCTAATCGCTTAGGAGGCTATCGTTTTGGACTAAAGGGTTTATTGGGTTTATTTATCATTCTATTATGAGTAAGGTGGAATAAAGGCTGTCGATCAAGGAGCAGTGGGAAGCAAGGACATCGAAACGACTGGATCTAGACTTAGTCATTATTTGTGACAAAGGTAAGCAATCTAAGGCCATTAAGGGTGTTGGCCGATTTTGGTAAGGAGATTAGTGCGTATTTTGTTTTTGATATGTAGTCGGCGTATTAGTAACTTTCGATTGTAGGCAGCTCATGTGTGGATTTCACCAGCGTGTCGTTACAAATCGGTGTGTAAACGACACCCACTTATAGACTAGATCGGCAAAAGCGAAAAGTCGAAAGCAATAGAAGAAGCCAGGTATTTTGTGAACTTGCGAGTGTCTGGCGCTCGTGAATAGTTTATTTGTTAATCTGGTAATCTCAAGCGATAAGATTGTAGAGTGCGCAATTTCATGCACCGGTATATTTGGGCTTAATAGGTTGAAATCGGGTTAATAGGCCAACGGGCCAAATTCGATAAGCAGCTCGGTAAGTGTTTTACATTAATTGTCGTTAATAGGCACATATAATATGCATGAAAACCTAAAATAGTAAATTTACTAAAATACCCTAAAGTATGAAAATTACCATTATACCCTTAGGTGTAAAATGACCATTATACCCCTTGGGTTAATTCTGTTTGAAACGCATGATATTCTGTTTTTGTGTGCTATATGCCATGACATGCATATTTGTTGCATAGGATTTGGGTTTTGTTATGGAGGAAGAACCCGTTCTGGTGGCTATGCCACAAATATCTATTTCTGGTGGCTATGCCACAAATATCTGTTCTGGTGGCTCTACCACAATATCTGTATCTGGTGACTCTGTCACAATATCTGTTCTGCCAACCATGCTGCAAATTCTGTGGTGTGTAGCAGATGGGTAGGTCGAGTTGTCTCCCCACATGGTGTAAGGTTGGTACGGGGATGTATACGGATGGATATGGGTTGGGTTTGCATACATGCATAATATATGTTACATTCTTGTAATGGGCTTAAGGGCCTGTGATTTACGAATAGAGTGAGGCCCGATTAATTCTATTTACGATAGGGCTTAGTCCAAGTAAAGCTTGAACAGATTTAGGCTCTAGTTGGGTTTACTTTACACCTGAGTTTTCCAAACTCACCCATTACTTTCATCCATGCGGAAATCCCCAACCATAGTGGACTTAGGCGTGAGGATTGAAGTGGCTACATGTTACTGCAAATTCACTTTTCTTCTTGTGTTTTGATCAGCACTTACTTACTTTAATTGCTTTGGGTTTTAAGTTGTAACAAGGCAGCTTTATTTTTTTAATTGTTCTTAGTATGTTTTGTTAGCTTAGATAAGATATTGTTTTGATTGTTTGAAATTGAATAGCTCTAGGCGCATTTTTTAAAAGGTTACTTGATTTCAAAATATCACGTTAACAAAGCAAAGCTTCCATAGCGAAAATGTTTTCAAAAATTAAAAACCTTTAGAAATGGTTTTAAGCGAATTGGTTTTCCACTGAACAATCACTCGGTTAAAGTGTGGCAATGGTTGTGTGCATGTCTAGGATTGGATCAGTGGAGAAATGGGTACTTAAGTAGTCTAATTGACTCACCTCGTCTTTTACGGCATCCTACGGTGCACGACTTCCATTCACTTTAATCTATAACGAAGATATTCTTTAAACACTAGGAATGACTTTAGATAAAACATGACTTTTCTATGGCGCTTCAATGTGACATGCGAGGATTGATTAAGTAACGTCTGGGCGGGTTTGGGGTGTTATAATACCTTTCCAAATCAACTTAAGGTTAAAGATAAAATTTTATTAGAAGCCACAGATCCTCACATTGTCACTACCAAACCGAATGAAGAAGTCCCTCTTACGGTACTTAGCATTTTCCCATTCGGTACAGTCGAGGTAAGTCATCCCAAGTTTGGCACTTTTAAGGTAAACAACACCCATCTAAAACCTTATTTTGATGAGATTGATAGCAGGAATGAGGAGTATAAATTCCTCGAACCACCATGACCATTCAATGGAGAGGTAAGTCGAGCTTAGACTATAACTAAGAGCTTCTCGGGAGGCAACCTGAGCACTAACTGTATTAACTTCTTTAAATTTTAGTGTTCAACACCTAACTTACTAACGGAGCTCTTGAACACAAGTTTACCACACAAGACACGGCCAAGCACACAGGCGTGCTTAGGGCCGTGTGGAAACAGGGCAAAATTTTTTTTCCCAAACACGGGCTACAATAAAACGACACGGCCGTGTAATATGGCCGTGGGCGAGCCTGCCAAAATAACACGGGTGTTCAACACGCCTGTGCCTTAGAACCGTGGTTGAACCTGAGAAAATAACACGGGCGTTTGACACGTCCGTGTCCCATACCCGTGGTCAAACTTGTCAAATTAACACGGGCATGGAGCTGCATACACGGGCGCGAGAGAAGTGAACGAAGACAGACACAGCCGTGTGACACGGTCGTATGCACCCACACGCCCAAAATACACGGGCGTGGGCTGAATGCCAGATGCACCCAAATTCAAAAATGCGAAACACACGGGCTAAAATTGGGGAACACGAGTGTGTTCCCTGGCCGTGTGCCCCAAAATCTATAATTAGGTTGCACTATTCATTGTCTTCTTCACCCAAAATCCTAACCTAGCGGCTTTGCAAGTCCACCGCTGCCAGAACGCGCGCGCATGATCGTCGCTTCCAACCCTATTTTTGACGTTCATTCTCCCCTTTCTAGCGTTTGTTTACTCTTTTGCCTTTAATTGCACTCATTTTTCATGCTAGTTATCATAGAAATATGCATTTTGGATGTTATTTTTATCTTTCTATCACTCAAAATTCATTATCTAGAGTAGTTATCATCTTTTTCATGTGAAATTCTTACTCATTACATGATTTCCCTGCCCCATTTGACTAGTTTAAAGTAATTATTCATGGTTAGAATAACAGACATACTCATGCATTTTGTGTTAACATGTTTCATCCGTCAAGTATTATTGCATTCCATGAAATTCTCTGCCATTCTTATGCCATAAAATTGATTGCTTTGGTTAAGTTGTTAGTCTTAGTAGTTGTGGCTGAAAATATGATTTTTATTTTATTTTAATTTTTGTCTTCATTTTACTTTGACCATTCCTCAAGATGAATTAATGGTTTTGATTGCAGGTACAATGTCGTCTTCACGAGGAAAGAAAACCACCGTCCCTGCTTCGAAGAGAAGGAAGGGGGTGTCATCTTTCTCGGGTCCTACCACGAAAATTCGCCACCCTTTTCTGCAGTTCCCCATTGGGCCCCAAGAAGAACTTTAACAAATACTCCGGGCCCGACCTTTAACTGCAGGCTACTGCATCGATTGGGCTGCAGTAGAACAAGTTTAGTTGGCTGATGCAATTCAAGCCCTCCTAACCACCGACCCTTGGGAGCTTTTCTTTGGGATCATCGAGCTGACGTATCTCGAGCTTACAATAGAACTATGCTCAACGTTTCATCTTCAGACCATAATGACAAATTACGATGATCCCGGCACGGTCCAATTTCGCCTAGGCGGATTAGTCTGCCAACTAAGTGTCCCAGAATTTGGTACTACATTGGGCTTATATACAGAGGAGTTCAAGAAGGAAAATGACTTATATTCTCTCAACCGTCACATCCACCGTTCTCCCTTACGGTGTTGGGGCGCACTCGTACCATATTCGGCCACCTACGACCCCAGTCGCTCCAAGGCATCAGCTCTCCCTCCATCCTTGAGGTATGTACATTTTATTTTTATCTCACACCTTGACAGGGCAGAAAGAGAGCATCGGCATCGTCACCACCAATGACGTCTACTACTTATGGTGTATGTCGCACGAGCACGTCTTCAACCTTGCCTACTTTATCGCCCTTGCTATTTGCCACCAGACAGAGTGACATCGGAGGGAGGTCATCTCCATTGGGCCCTATGTGATGCGACTGGTGCGACACTTTGGGCTTCTCAACACCGCAGCCCAAGAATCATCCTTGAACCTCATTGGCCAGATGTCTCCACAAGGCATCTCGAGCATGCTAAGCATGAGGATGATCGAAAAGCGCCAAGGAACTTACCCTCCTCAATATCGTCTCACCCAATCTACTGAGGAGGAGGGCCCCGAGGACATTACAAATGATGTCCCTCCATAGCACGAGGACCCACCGTCTTAGTCACCACCACCCTCTCGTTCAGTTCATGCAGCGGCTTCATATACTGACATCTCTGAGCACCTCACTCGATTCGAGCAATAGTGTTTATAGCGATTTGACAACATTGATGCTACTCTACAGCAGATTTGTCACCACCTCCACATCTCATCACCAGTCCCACCTCGCGAACCCTCTAACGATGAAGATGTTTAAAAACAATTTATTATTTTATGATTTTAATTTTTATTAAAACTACTTTTAATTTTTATTAGATTTTAGAATTTTATTTTATAATTATCAATTTCGGTTATTCCATTAAGAGTAATTATTCTTATTTATATCTCCTAAAAAAATCCTGATTCTGTCACAGTTATATAGAGCTCCTAAGCTCATCATCGCATAGGAACTAAAAACTCCATCGAGAAAGGTTCTCCACGACTGCCATGTCCTGCTTGACCATGACCATAGCTACCACTAGATATAATATTCTTTTAGTGCAAGACTTATGGTCTAGCGAACCTCTACTCCCCACCGGAGTATCCTCCTCCACTCTCGTGCCAATTACTCTCCAAAACTCCAGTTTAAGGAATTCATTCATCATTCAGGAAGTTTTACTTCTCTCCTTATCTTATGATTGCAAATTTATCTTTTTCCTATCTATATTTGTACATTGAGGAAAATGTACATCTTAAGTGTGGGGGGGTATTCATTTCACTATCAGAAAAATCCCTGAATGATTGCCTTGTTCTCTTGAAAAGCTCTCATATCATGTTTAGAATAAATTTTGATTGATTTATGATTTTTATTGATATATCTTAAATTAAAACATAGGCATTCATGCACTGAGTATTTAAACTTTAAGACATTAGGGAAGCAAGCATGATAAGTTGATTTTTTTTAAGAATTTAACATTTTAGGTTGTTTACCCAAGTCTAGATATTCTCTTGATTTGAAATTCACAAGTTTAAACATCAATAAACCATAATTTTGTGAGATCTTGAGCCTTCAAGAGCATCTATTAATTCCTTTATGCTCACTTTCATTATGAGTGCGTCAGTATGGAGCTGTTATTCTAGAACGTGCTTGATTATGCATGTCAAGACCACACTATTTGATTTGATATGTCAATATGATAGATGCACTTAGGATTAACCCACTCATGCCATGAAAAGCCTACCTCCATGATTAACCCTTAGTAAACCCTGTTGAGCTAACAAGCTATTTCTTGTATTACCCTTAACACTAACCCTTCACCCATTATTGTTGAAATCCTCTCAATTAAATTGATCCCTATTTTTGTCGAGATTTGAATTGAATAAATTGCTTAGCTATGTCCTGTTCTAAATAGTTAGTTATTTGACTTGTTCTTAAAAAAAAACATGTATACATATAGGTAGTAGTAATCTTTTGAGCTAAAGTAGTTAAATTCCATATTCAGAAAAAAAAGCTTTGTTATGCATAGTGATGGTAGTCATTTTTCTAGTTAGGCAAATTTTCAATTCAATCTCGATTCTAACCCTTTCTTCCAGCTTGTGACCACACCCTTTAACCAAAGCCACGTTACAACCATATAAAGACCTTTTGATTGATGTTTCATCTCAATTTATAGTGGTAGAGATTTGATTTTCATGCAAGCCTATGGTAATGACTTTTCATTATTGACTATTGAGTGATTCATTTATTGTCCTTAAACACCTCGAGTGATTTGAGTGAATCTTTACTGAGGATGTGAAACTTTGTGATATTTTGAATCAAAGGTAATTACTTAGATGAGGGGAGACATCTATGTTTTCATGATAAAATGCTCAACTTGGAATGTTTGAAACTTTGATGTTCTTTTAGTCAAATTTTCAATGTTTGATTACCTATGGATTATTTTGAGGTATTATCGATAGAAATTATAAGTTGAGAAGAATTTGTTTTGATTATGAGATGAGGATTTTGCTTGAGGACAAGCAAATGCTTAAGTGTGGGGGTATTTGATAAACCGTCATTTATACATATTTTTGCCCTAAGCTTAGCGTATTTTATGGATGATTTTTCCTTAGAATTGGTGAAGTCGATACTCCTAATGCCTTAATTTCATGTTTTATACTTAAGTGAGCTTAGGAGAGTAAAAGAAACGAGAAACAGACCAAAAACGAAGAAAATGGGCCAACGTACGAAATCAACATGGCTTGGACTTCCTCACACGGGTAGACCACACGACCGTTTCAATTTGGCAGAATCGAATCACGACTCACACGGGTAGACCACGCGCCCGTGCTATTTTAACAGGCTTGACCACGGCCTGAAGTAATCGTATACGGGCGTGTCCCTATCGAGCCCAAGTTGAGTCCAATTCGAAAAAGGCTAATTTTGAGGGCTTTTAGGCATTCTAAAGCCTATAAATACACCTTAAAGGAGGATAAAAGGGAAGACACACAGGACAAAGCAAGGAATTGCTCAAAGAAAGCTGAGTGATCCATCTTAGAAGCCAGGTTCACCGTCAAGACTGAAGATCTCCCTTCAATTCCCCTTCAGGAATTTTGAGTTTTTCTTTATGTTTTATATTCAATATTCTTCTGAGATGTTTACCTTTTTAGTTATGAACTAAAAACCCTTAAATATCTAAGGGGAATGAAACCTAAGACAGATCTTGTTATTATTATTTTCTGAATTGTATGATAAATATTTGACTTGTTCTTAATTATGTGTTCGTCATTCTTGTTTTGATATTCCAGGATATTGATTCAATTTAAGCTCTTATGCAGAGGAGGAATAGACCTTGTCTAAGAGTACATTTGTTATAATTAAGCGGAGTTGATTGCGCACCTAGAGATAGGGTGACAAGATTTTTTCGAATTAGGGTGAAACCTAATAAGGGGATCCATAGATCGAGTTAATGCAACCTCAGGAAGTTAATTAGAAAGAGATTTCAATTATTCAACCTATGGTTAGACATTTTTAGTCTCGAGAGAGATAATAATATAACTTAGGGATTTCTACGGATCAAGTCAAATGAATAAATCATCCGATTCAGAGTCAAATAACAAGTGAAGTCTAGGTGGATTTTTCCTTAGGTATTATCTTAATTCAATCGTTTTCCAAAAGTAATCCCTCAATTCTATTTTCTGTGAATTCTTAGTTTAGTTAATTAGTTAGTTAAAACAAACCCCCTTATTCTTAGGCTAGATAATAAAAAGACAGTCATTACTAGTACTTTTAGTTCCTTTGGGTTCAACAATCCGATCTTGCTAAAACTATACTACTGTTCAATAGGTACACTTGCCTACATCGTGATAATAGTTAGTTTTAGGAATGATTAATTATAAATATTTAAAACCTGTCACAAAATCAGGATCAATATACCAAAGAATTCCAAACTCATTCAGAAAATTTTGCACGAAGCACATAGTAGTTGTCTATCTGTTCACCTGGGAAGTACTAAAATGTATAATGATTTGAAGCAATTGTATTGGTGGTTAGGTATGAAACGAGACATTTCAGAGTTTGTATCGAGATGTTTAGTATGTCGGCAATTTAAAGCTAAACATCAAATACATTCGAGATTGTTACAACCATTGATGATACCAGAGTGGAAATGGGATAGAGTAACGATGGATTTTGTATCGGGTTTGCCTCTGTCTTCGAAAAAGAAAGATGCCATCTAGGTTGTTGTAGACTGACTAACATAGTCCATAATGTGAGTGGACATATATGGGCACATTATTAGGTGTTTTAAAGGTTATTAATTAAGGTTAAAGTTGTAATTTAGTAAAATAAACGTAGTAAAATAATAAAATCAAAAGTGTTATCTTCCTAAGTGCTCATGCAACCGAAAATAAAAAGCCAAAATCCTTCATTGTTGTGCTTAAAGGATCTGCGAACATTACCTTGTGAATGTAAGTGCATTTTTGATTCGTTTTTAATAATTTCTATGTTTTTGAGATCATTGCAGTTTAGTCTAGCTAGCCTAGGGAATATTTTGCAAAGCTATTAAAGATTTTGAGTTTTTCCATTGATGAATACATGAGTATTTTGATGTTTTGTGATAGATTATGAATGTTTGATGATAGATATACAAGTTTTGTTAAGTGATTTTTAGTGAAAATGCAAATTAAGGATTAAATTGTGAAATGTGGAAACTTTGTAGTTAAAATGTGAAATAAATGAAAAATATAGGCTGCTAGGGACCTAGTTGAAATTCGGCTAGCATGGGTTGTGATTGAATTGTGTGAATTTGTGATTTTATGAAATAAGGACTAAAGTGTACAAATGTGAAACATTAGTGGCAAAAGTGTAAAATGTGCCTAAATATGTATTTTGGACTTAAGTGAATAAAGTGGTGATTAAATAAGCTGAATTTGATATTATATTGATCAAGAAAAATGAAATACAAACTTAGATCTGGGAAAGAACAAGATCTCAAATTAGTTGACTCGTATCGTCGTTTTTATATCCGAGGTAAGTTCAAAAATGCTTGTTTTGGGCCTCGTAGGCTCGTATTAGGGATGATATAAATGTTGTTGATTGATATTTGAATGAAATTGGAAAATGTATGTGAAATGTATGTGTAATTGTTTAACAAGTTTGGTATGCTCCGTAACCCTATTCCAACATTGAATACGGGTGAGAGGTGTTACAAACCGTAAGTGTATGACATCATGAGTGATACCATTAATCTTAAATGTGTTGCAAAACTCTAGAAAGATAGCTAAATTAGCATTTGGATCTTCATCTTGCAACACGTCAAACTGAACATATTGTTGCACCTTTGAATTATGTTCGGCTTGATCACAAAATTATTTGTAGCAACATTTAGTTTGACGATACTCAATTCAGCCCCAATCAGATTAGGCTTAGTGACCGCCTTCGGACATACTAACGTCCAGATTATGGATACTGCCATAAAATATAAAATTATTGTAACACCCCTAACACGTATCCGACGCTGAAATCGGGTTACGGAACATTACTGGACCAACAAAATAGTAAACCATTCAAATTATACATTATTACAAACATAATTAAATTTCATTCAAATACATTCATTATGTCCCTTAATCGAGCCCTTGAGGCCCTAAAAATACTATAGAAGCAATCCTGGACTAAATTGAACACAATTGGAAATTTTAAGAAAAAGTTGCAAAATTTAGACTGCAAGGCTGACATGACCATGTGGCCAAGTCGTGTAACTCACACAACTGAGACACATGCCCATGTCTCAGTCCATGTGGACATTTGAAATAGGGACACATGGCCGTGTCCCAGCCCGTGTCCATGCCCGTTTTGTAACACCCCTAACCCGAATCCGATCGCCGAATTTAGGCTAAAAAGGTATTCTTGAGCTAAACATTAAATTTCTCATCCACATTAACTAACATAAGCAGAGATTGAGATGAATACATAATGATCTTTATGTTATAAATATGCCATTTTCATATGGCCAAAATATTTACAATTACAAAACATAGTTATCTTCAGCCTAACCTATACATGCCATATCAGGACCAAAAAAAACTTTACCAAAAGATCGATAGTAGGATGAATTGCTGTGATCCCGAGTCGGTGGCCAAAATCAACAATCTATAAAGCAGAGAAATAAGGAACAGAGTAAGCTTTGAGGCTTAGTAAGTTTTAAGCATTTCAAACAATTAAAACTTTTCATTTAAAATCGAACATTAAGTATCACAACTCGTATTCTAATTATATATTACTTGGCCAAATATACACAAGTACACTAATTATAAAGCCTATTGGTTGAATATATATATATATGAATACACAAGAAATTTTCAGCACATGTTTAACTATAGTATAAGGCTCATACAATTACTTTAAGTCACATACTTTCATATAATGACATACATTGACCGAATAGGTCATTCTCTTATTCTTAAATACCGTATTCATCCACACGTATATATATATATCGTTATTTGATACTAATAATTCACTTTAAAATTATTTCACATATGAGTACGTAATACATACCTTAACATGTTAAATATATAGTACTTACTCGACGGTGGTTTTCTGCGGATATTCAATGTTGTAATCTTACTTAATTTACTAGCATCAATTCTGTCTAGTCTTAGAACTTGAAACAAATTTCTAGCACCAGCCTGCGGGAATTTAAACCCGGTATAATACCAGCTCGTAGCCTGCGGGTCTCTAGCCCGGATAGCATTCTAGCACGAAGCCTGCGGGTCTTTAAGCCCGGATAGCATTCTAGCATGAAGGCTGCGGGTCTTTAAGCCCAGATAACATTCCAGCATATAGCCTGCGGGTCTTTAAGCCCAGATACAATTCCTCAAGTATCATGCATATTTAATCATATATTAACACATCTCATTGAACATGTCACATTAGTAGTCATTTGCTACATGCGAATATAAGCTCCATATACACTTTATTAATTAAAAGCTTAACAAGATTGACCATTCGACTATAGTTCATATACTTAGATTATTTATCACACAACTTAATTCAAGTAGAATCAAAAGGTTACAATTCATCTAATATACACATATCAAGGCATCATAAATTTTTTTATACTAAAGGTGACTACTCAAAACTTGCCTCGGATATCGTCGAACAATTACAACGGCTATTAGATTACTTTCTCTTTTCCCTTATCTGAGTTTGCCCCTCTATGCTCTTGAGCTAATTCAAACAAATTTAGCTTATTAAAATCCCATCATGCTAGATTATGGTCGAATATGACAAGAGATTTACTAGGTCATATAGCTACCTTTAGCTCAAATACGAAATGGTCATACCCATTTTAATCACTTTAAACATTCTAATACAATTTAATTAAACATTTCTCCAAGTATACCTTTATGACCGAATATACATATCAAATAAATAGCTTACTTAATACATAACTCACATAGCCAAAGTACATATAACCCTAATGACCAAATAGGTATATCACCAAAATTCCTGTGACTTAACCTTTAACCCTTTTAGCCGAATATCCATTAAATATCTAGTTCACATACACAAACACAAAATTCATATGGCTTATCATATTTTCGTGTACATATCTTAACTATATAGCTGAATATATATATATATATAGTTCATCAAACCGATATTTATTCCTATTCCCTTAACACATATGGATCAATTTGACATGCATTTACCTTTGGCACATTCGGTCATTTAAGCAATAACGTATCTAGAATTTAAGCATTTTATACTAAAAATTCTCCCAAGGCCAAATTCATATACATCTTTTAATACTCATACAAAGTTTATATTTCAAATAATTTGTGCATACACCATTAACCTACTAATTAACTAAACACTTTAAAAATTTTCTTTAACTAAACATATTTTTAAGCAATGACCACAACAATTTAACAAATCTTAAAAACAATCTATAACATTTTAAATTCATCTTATTCCGCTTATGACCGAATGTGCATATATATATAAAAACTCAAATAACAACAAAATTTTCTTTCCAAAGTGCATTTATATACATACGGCAACTTCAATTCATACCTCTCAACAATGAATTCAACTTATCCAACCATCATTTAAGCTACTTTAACATATAATTAACATCTTCCCAAAAACTTATCAAAATAACACAAATTTAGCAACTTGCCGAATGGATATATGTTCAATGATTCATGAATTTAAACCATGGGTTAACTATACTATGTACTTATCAATTTAATTTCATAATCAATTACAAAAAAAAAATCACATTACATACCTTTAAATTGAGATAACCATGGCCGAATGCCTTGGCTTTTTCTTCAATATTTTTCTTTCTAAATTTCGGTAATGAAGAAAGAAAGATGAACACCCATTATTTTATCATCTTTTTCTTATTTTACTAATTATTTTTATTTCAAAATAATGCCATTACTTATTATAATACTTAAATAAAACATATATTATCCATCAATCATCATTATGGCCGGCCACTATTTTAAAAGTGGTCCAATTAACATGCAAGTCCCCCATGTCAATAGTTCATGCATTATTTGGCACTTTAAAATTTACCTATCACATTTTCAAGTCTTATCACAAATGGGTCCTATCTTATAAATTTCACATACAAATGACAAAATCAAAGCATGAAACTTTCACACATGCATTTACACATTTAATAAACATAGAATATAACGGTTAAATATTTTTTTATGACTCGATTTTGTGGTCCCGAAACCACTTTCTGACTAAGGTCAAATTAGGGTTGTCACACGTTTAACTCACTGACTTGGTCACACGGCCAAGCCACACGCCCGTGTGCTAGGCTGTGTATCCCATGAAATGATCTCACATACTCGTGTGCTAGGCCGTGTAACAGCCTAACTTGCATGCCTTGAACCTATAGGGGACACACGGCCATGTCGCATGGCCATGTGGACCTAAAATGTGCCTTAATCAACAAGTTTACTATTTTAAGCTACTTGGAACCTAAGCAAACCATTTACCAATCAAAATACCTATCCAATTTGACTTTAATCACACCAGTGTATACCAAAATCAACCTAATTTAGTGCCTAACCAATGTACCCTCATTGGTACCACAAGTATACATATATTTATATAAAAAAAATAACATTATATTCAACCTATTAATTCAGTTAAGATATCACCTATCAATACCAACCCAAACATACCATATCTTAGCTACTTAACAACCAATTCATCACATACTCTTTTAACCATTCTAATAAGTAGCAAATGGCCATATACTGTAACACCCAATTTTCGGGTTTTCTGTGTTTCTGTGTTTTTTTTTTAAATTTTGGGTGTGTTCTGGTTGGTTAAAATATATATTTTAGTAGGTTAGTGGGCCTTTGGAAGGCCCAAACTTAAGTTAAATCATGGTAGTCTTCTTGAAATTTTGATTTTAAGAACAAGTGATGCAATTGGCGTTTGGGCTTTTAAGAGTAAAGGGGTAAAAGATGTCACAAAAAGAAGTGTGGTGTAGTGGCAAGGTAGCACCACTTAGGGGACAAGGAAGTGACGCCATAGAAGAAGCAAGGGGTCCAAGGTTCAAGTCTTGGCTCTTGCAATTTATTTTGGTTTTTCTTTTCAATAAATCTGGAAGCAAGTAGGTGCACTTTAAAGTTTAATGTGTTGGACTTATGACACAAATGAGTTGATGGCCTAGTGGTGGTGGCGTGATTTGGCATGTGAGAGGACTTTGGTTCGAATCCCTTAGCACGCAAAGGTTGATTATTTTGCTATGTTGGGACGACAATAGTTGGTGTTGGTTTTAAACTCTGATGATGGAGGGATCCCACATTGGGAAGCTAACATAAGAGTAGATGGAGAGCAGGCTTTAAATAGAGCAACCATGAGGAGAGTTGGCATACCCTTCTGGGCTAATCCCTTTCGCTTGGTGGCGTGCTCGTTTGGGTTAGGCGTCAGCTAAGAGTGTAGGAGCGCGGATTAACTGCAGTCTCCTAACAGGTGTGTATTTCTCATTGCTCTAGCAGTAGCACGGCTATTTCGGTCCGCGATGGGCTGAAATGGGCCATGTAGTCCCAATGGGTCCGTAGGCCCAAGTGAATAAGTTGTAGAATTACTAAAAATACCCCTATAGGGTAGGACTACCGATTTACCCCTGGAGGATAAAATGACTATTTTGCCCATTGTGCGTAAATGACTAACTTGTGTGATGATTGGGTTAGTTGACGTGGATTTATGGTAGTTATCGTTAATTCGTAAGTCTAATGTGTTAGTGATCAATCGTAGGATTATTACGTGGGAGATATCGTCATCAATCGTCATCAACCAGGTGTGTAAACGACACCCTCCCTTAGACTGAATCGGTAAAAGCCAAAATATCGAAACGTTGGTATTTTGTGAACTCATGACGTCACGCGCGCTCGTGAGACGATTGTTAATGAATATGGTACATTTGGATGATTAGAGTGCAGAGTGTGCATTTTTAGTGCACAATGGTATATTTGGGCTTAATGGGCGAAAAAGCGGGCCAATGGGCCATGAGACCCACTTTGGTAAAAAGGCGAGATAGTACTTACGATTACTTGGTAAGCGTTAGAATGAGCATGAAACCCTAGCAATAGGTAATAATTCTTGAAATACCCTTATACATGAAAAATTACGATTTTACCCCTAGGGATATTTTATTTTATCTGAAAAGCATGATGTTCTGTTTCTATGCCATGACATATTATTCTGTTGCATGAGACATGGGTTTATATTGATTGAGAAAGCGTTCTGGCAGCCTCACTGCAATCTGGTGGCCTCGCCACATATATATCTGTTCTAGTGACTTCGTCACAATATCACGCGACCTCATTTAATCTAGTAACCGCCACATATATAAACATATATATCTATTCTGATGGCTCTGGCACAATATCTGTATCTGGTGACTTCGTCACAATATTTGGCAGCCTCGTTGCAATTTCTGTGGTGTGAAGCGGTTGGGTGGGTCGAGTAGTCTCCCCACATGGTGTAAGGCTGGTACGGGGGTGTTATGGATGGCTTTGGGTTGGGATTTCTGCATCCATGATATATTTGTTCTGTATCTGCTTTGGGCCTATGAGTTTCATTCTGATTTCTGTACTGGGCCAAGGCCCAAATAAGTTTGACTCTGAGTTTTGATCTATTTTGGGCTATGGTTGGGTTATGTTACACACTGAGTTTACCAAACTCACCCTTTATTTTCATATCTGCAGGAAATCCCCAACCATAGTGGGCTTGGAGCTGTGAGGGATTCGGAGTGGCCACATCATCTGCAAAGTTGGTTTTTCTAAGTTAGTTTATTTTTTATTATTTTTATATTCTGATTTAATTTTGGGTTTTAAGTTGTAATAAGGCCGCTATATAAATTTCTCTTTCCGCTATGGTTTTTATTTTCTGATTATATTTATACTATGTCGAAACTACTAGTGTTAGGCTGCGCGGGTTTTCAAAATTAATGAATGTTTTCAAGACTCAACAAGCACGACAAATGGATAGCCTAAAGATTGATAAACCGACTTTTCATTCAATTGTTGTTTTTACAAAGACCACTCTAATCATTTAAACCAACGAATGCATACTAAGTCGTAAGTCCACGTGATACGTCAGATCTGGCCATAACGTCTAGGATGTGTCTGGGGTGTTACATTTAGTGGTATCAGAACCAAGTTGCAATAACTCGACTATGGAACGGGTCTAAAAACAGAAGTTTTAAAGAAACATTAAATAAAGTTTTTTGTAAATAATTTTTTTAGGAACTTGATTATAAATTGTTTTCGAGAATATTTCCAATATTTTCTCTTTACAAATAGATGATTTTAAAGATTAAAATCAGTTTTCTAAAATTAGTTTTTTAGAAGGTGGCACACCAAATCTCTGGCCCAAGTCTATAAGTTTTCTGAGCCTTTCTGATTGTTTCTGAAATATCTATTTTATGCTTGTACAAAACCTTATCATGGTAGTTTAGTTAGGGTAACACTGGAACTATAGAAACTCGACGATAAGTAGGCGAGAGCTAGCTAGGCTCTTTGTGAAAGAAAACAAACTCAAACTCTGAATTACTGTTATTCATAAGACATCTGTAATAAACACTGAAATATTAAACTAATTTATAAAATTCTTAATCAGATAATACAAAATGAGTACACGAGCAGCCCGTGGAAGAGGCCGTGGACGTGGCCGAGGTAATGGTCAAGCTGAATCTTCGTCTTCAGGACATGTGTCAGTAACAGATACACCGATACCACCAGCAATGGAGGTAGAGTCTCATGATCGAGGTGTCGGGGATGATGCTCTGTCCCAAGCGATGCTCAGAGTTTTGGAAAGGGTTACTGGGGCAAGTACGGGAAATAAAATTTAGGGGTCTATTTCTAAGCGGCTCTGGGCCAATGGAGCAGAGATATTTAGGGGCGTATCTGGTGTAGCTCCGAATGTGGCTGAGTATTGGTTAGAAGCCACAGAGCGGATTATGGATGACCTGGACTGCTCTGTGGAGCAGAAGCTGAAGGGAGCCATATCGTTACTCAGGGATGAGGCTTATCATTGGTGGCTCACGGTGAGAGATGGAACTCCTGCTGACAGTGTGACTTGGGAGCTGTTTAAGACATCCTTCAAAGGAAAGTATGTTGGGGCTAGTTACGTGGACACTCGCTGGAAAGAATTTTTGAACCTGGTGCAAGGGAGTAAGTCAATGGCTGAGTATGAGTCTGAGTTTCTGAGACTGAGCCGATATGCTTTTGGGATTGTCACTACAGAGTATAAGCGTAGTGTACGCTTCGAGGATGGTCTGAGAGATGAACTTAGGGTGCTGATTGCTCTGCAGAGGGAGCGTAACTTCGCTGCTTTAGTGGAGAAAGCTAAGATAGTTGAAGAAGTGAAGCATATAGAAAGACAGAATCGTGAGAAAGATCAGAACTGTTTTAGGAGAGATTCAGGATTTTCAGGTGGTATGAACAGGAATGTTAAGAGAGCAAGGGTAATGGAGCCAGTTCGAGCGATGCACTGATGAATCTTTGTTATATTGCGGGGTTGTAGGAGTTGTGGGAAGATACATATGGCGAGTGTGTCGAAGCGCTCGGTGCTTGTTTCCGTGCGGATCTATGGAGCATAGGGTTAAGGATCGCCCCGGAAACGGATCGAGTTCAAGTTTTAGAGCGGAGGTCGCTCAACCAGGTGAGGGTGGGCCATAATTTTCGAGAGGGCGTGGGCAAAGCGGAGGTGGTAATGGAAATGGTCAAGGAAAAGAGCGCTGTCGGTCTTTGGATTTATGAGGCTCGTCGGTAGACGTTGGTGTATCTGACTCGTCGTCGAGAGGAGGGTGATGCACCTGGCGTCATAACTGGTACGTTTCTAATTTCTAGTATGCCATACACTGCGTTGATAGATGTTGGATCTACCCATTCGTATGTTTCATGTGCTATATCTGGGTTACTGGGTGTGCGCTCTGAGGTGACCGTGAGTGGGGTATCTGTACTAAGTCCTTTGGGTCACTCGGTTAGGGTAGATAAACTGTATAGAGATGTGCCTTAAGGAAAAGTTTTCTCTAGAGATCTGATGGAGCTACCTTTCAGAGAATTCGATCTCATTTTGGGAATGGATTGGCTTGTTAAGCATAGAGCTACTTTGGATTGTGCTACTAAGTGAATGATGTTAAAGACCACAAAGGATGAGGAGGTTTTGGTGATAGGCGAGTGTAGGGATTATCTGTCTAATGTGGTGTCAGCATTGAGAGCCGAGAAGTGGATTCGAAAGGGATGTGAGGCTTATTTGGCATTTGTAAGCCAATCAAAAACTGAGGGTCTGACAGTGGATAAAGTTAGAACTGTCAAGGATTTTCAAGATGTTTTTCCAGAGGAGCTTCCGGGTTTGCCCCCGACCTGAGAGGTTGAGTTTGGAATCGACTTGTTGCCTGGAACGGCACCAGTGTCCATTGCACCTTATAGGATGGCACCGAAGGAGTTGGTGGAACTGAAAGCCCAAATTCAAGAGTTATTGGATAGAGGCTTCATTAGACCAAGTGTGTCTTCGTGGGGAGCACCATTGTTGTTCGTTAAGAAGAAGGATGGGTCAATGCGGATGTGCATTGATTATCGACAGTTGAACAAACTGACGATTAAGAACAAGTACCCACTACCGAGAATCGATAATTTATTCGATCAACTTAGAGGAGCTTCAGTATTTTCCATGATTGACCTTCGATTTGGGTATCATCAGTTGAGGGTTAAGGAGGTGGATATTCACAAGACGACATTCAGAACTCGATATGGTCACTATGAGTTCTTGGTTATGCCATTTGGGTTAACGAACGCACCTGCGATATTTATGGATCTGATGAATCGAGTGTTCCAGCCATACTTGGACCGATTCGTAGTCGTCTTTATCGATGATATTCTGGTTTATTCTGAAACTGAGGAGAAGTATGATGAGCATCTTCGTATTGTCTTTGCAAGTCTTTGAGGAGAAGGAGCTTTATGCGAAATTCGATGTAAGTGTGAGTTCGGTTGAGAGAGGTAACTTTCTTGGGGCATGTTGTCTCTGCTGAAGGGATCAATGTGGACCCTCAAAAGATTGAAGCAATTCTGGAATAGAAGCCACCGAGGTCAGTGACAGAAATTTGAAGTTTTCTAGGATTAGCTGGGTACTATAGAAGGTTTATGGAAGGATTTTCTGTGATGGCAGCACCTTTGACAAAGCTTATAAGGAATGGAGTACCGTTTGTTTGGACTGAGAAACAACAGGAATCTTTTGAGAAGTCAAGAAAGTTACGCCGAGGCACTGTCTCGATTCAGTAGGAGTTTGGAAAAGATTTTACCGTATGCGCGTGATGCATCACATGTGTAGTTGGGCTATGTCTTTGATGCAAGAGGGTAAAGTGGTTGCTTATGCATCGCGACAGCTTAAACCACATGAAGTTAACTATCCTACTCATGATCTGGAGTTGGCAGTGGTAATCTTTACGCTTAAGATTTGGAGACATTACCTGTACGGAGAAAGGTCTATTATATACACAGATCATAAGAGTCTTAAATACTTGCTGACTCAGAAGGAGCTGAACCTTAGGCAGCAGAGATGGATAGAGTTGCTTAAGGATTATGACTGCGCGATTGAGTATCACCTAGGCAAAGCTAATGTGGTGGATGATGCCCTAAGTCGTAGAACTGTATCTGATCTGAGAGTCATGTTTGCTCGTTTGAGTCTGTATGACGACGGTAGTCTGTTAGCAGAACTGCAAGTTAGGCCGACCTTGGTGGATGAGATTAAGGAAAAACAGTCAAGGGATGAGTCCCTGGTTTCTCGATTCCAGCAGGTTAAGAATGGGGATACTTCTGAGTTTGGACTGAACAGTGAGGGAGTTCTGTGTTACCGAGGTAGAGCTTGTATTCCGAAGGACTCTAACTTGAGGCAAGCAATTCTGAAAGAAGCTTATGGAGGTCTGTGTGCTATGCATCCTGGAGGGAATAAAATGTATCGCGACTTAAAGAAGTTGTATTGGTGGCCTAGATTGAAGCGAGAGGTAACGGAATTTGTGGGAAAATGTCTGACTTGTCAACAAGTGAAAGCTGAACATCAATTACCTTCCGGACTTTTGCGGCCAGTGAAAGTACCACTTTGGAAGTGGGAGAGGGTAACCATGGATTTTGTGAGTGGGTTACCCTTGACCCCGTCGAAGAAGGACTCGATTTGGGTAATTGTGGATAGGTTGACCAAATCTTCTCATTTTATACCTGTCCACACTGATTATTCACTTCAGAAGTTAGCCAAATTGTATATGGCGAAAATAGTGCGACTTCACGGAGTGCCAGTGTCGATTATCTCTAATCGAGATCCTAGATTCACATCTAGGTTTTGGAAAAAGTTGTATGAGGCGTTGGGTACGCGGTTGAACTTCAATACAACCTTTCATCCTCAGACTGATGGTCAGTCAGAAAGGGTTATTCAGATTCTGGAAGACATGTTGAGGGGATTCGTTATCGACTTTCGAGGCAGTTGGGAGGATTACTCACCGTTGGCAGAGTTTGCATACAACAACAATTATCAGGCAAGTATTCGAATGGCTCCTTATGAGGCACTGTATGGGGGAAGATGTCGTACACCTATTTGTTGGACTGAGTTGGGTGAACGACAGGTTCTTGGACCTGAATTGGTGGCAGATACTGAGGATAAGGTCAAGTTGATTAGAGACCGATTGAAGGAAGCATCTGATAGACAGAAGTCATAAGCAGATTTGAAGCGCAAGGGAATTGAGTACTCTGTGTGTGATATGGTCTTCTTGAAGGTTTCACCTTGGAAGAAAATATTAAGGTTTGGGAGGAAAGGCAAGTTAAGTCCGCGGTTCATTGGGCCTTATCAGATTTTTAAGCGAGTGGGTCTAGTGGCTTATCAGTTGGAGCTACCTCCAGAGTTGGATAGGATTCATGATGTCTTTCACGTCTCCATGTTAAGGAAGTATCGTTCTGACCCTACTCATGTTGTGCCGGTTGTAGAGATCGAGGCCCAAACAGACTTGACTTTTGAGGAGGAGCCTGTGCAGATTTTGGATCGAGATGTTAAGATTTTGAGGAGGAAATAAGTTCCGCTAGTAAAGGTGCTGTGGCGTAATCATGGCAGAGAGGAAGCTACTTGGGAGCCAGAAGTGGCGATGCGTCAACAATATCCTCATCTGTTTGATTCAGGTAAAATTTCGAGGACGAAATTTCTTTAAGGAGGGTAGAGTTGTAACGCTCAATTTTTGGGTTTTCTGTGTTTCTGTGTTTTTTTTTAAAATTTTGGGTGTGTTCTGGTTGGTTAAAATATATATTTTAGTAGGTTAGTAGGCCTTTGGAAGGCCCAAACTTAAGTTAAATCTATGGTAGTCTTCGAAATTTTGATTTTAAGAACAAGTGATGCAATTGGCGTTTGGGCTTTTAAGAGTAAAGGGGTAAAAGATGTCACAAAAAGGAGTGTGGTGTAGTGGCAAGGTAGCGCCACTTAAGGGACAAGGAAGTGACGCCATAGAGGAAGCAAGGGGTCCAAGGTTCAAGTCTTGGCTCTTGCAATTTATTTTGGTTTTTCTTTTCAATAAATCTGGAAGCAAGTAGGTGCGCTTTAAAGTTTAATGTGTTGGACTTATGACACAAATGAGTTGATGGCCTAGTGGTGGTGGCGTGATTTGGCATGTGAGAGGACTTTGGTTCGAATCCCTTAGCACGCAAAGGTTGATTATTTTGCTATGTTGGGACGACAACAGTTGGTGTTGGTATTAAACTCTGATGATGGAGGGATCCCACATCGGGAAGCTAACATAAGAGTAGATGGAGAGCTGGCTCTAAATAGAGCAACCATGAGGAGAGTTGGCATACCTTTCTGGGCTGATCCCTTTCGCTTGGTGGCGTGCTCGTTTGGGTTGGGCATCAGCTAAGAGTGTGGGAGCGCGGATTAACTGCAGTCTCCTAACAGGTGTGTATTTCTCATTACTCTAGCAGTAGCACGGCTATTTCGGGCCGCGATGGGCTAAAATGGGCCATGTAGTCCCAATAGGTCCGTAGGCCCAAGTGGATAAGTTGTAAAATTACTAAAATACCCCTGTAGGGTAGGACTATCGATTTATCCCTAGAGGGTAAAATGACTATTTTGCCTCTCGTGCGTAAATGACTAACTTGTGTGATGATTGAGTTAGTTGACGTGGATTTATGGTAGTTATCGTTAATTCGTAAGTCTAATGTGTTAGTGATCGATCGTAGGATTATCGCGTGGGAGATATCGTCAACAATCGTCATCAACCAGGTATGTAAACGACACCCTCCCTTAGACTGAATCGATAAAAGCCGAAATACTGAAACGTTGGTATTTTGTGAACTCGCGAGCGTGCGAGCGCTCATGAGACAGTTGTTAATGAATATGGTACATTTGAATGATTAGAGTGCAGAGTGTGCATTTTCGTGCACAACGGTATATTTGGGCTTAATGGGCCGAAAACGGGCCAATGGGCCAACAGGCCCACTTTGGTAAAAAGACGAGATAATTACTTCTGATTACTTGGTAAATGTTAGAATGAGCATGAAACCCTAGCAATAGGTAATAATTACTGAAATACCCTTATAAATGAAAAATTACGATTTTACCCCTAGGGATATTTTATTTTATCTGAAAAGCATGATGTTCTGTTTCTATGCCATGACATATTATTCTGTTGCATGGGACATGGGTTTATATTGATTGAGGAAGCGTTCTGGCAGCCTCACTGCAATCTGGTGGCCTCGCCACATATATATCTGTTTTAGTGACTTCGTCACAATATCTGGCAGCCTCGTTGCAATTTAGTGGCTTCGCCACATATATAAACATATATATATCTATTCTGGTGGCTCTGGCACAATATCTGTATCTGGTGACTTCGTCACAATATCTGGCAGCCTCGCTGCAATTTCTATGGTGTGTAGCGGTTGGGTGGGTCGAGTAGTCTCCCCATATGGTGTAAGGCTGGTACGGGGGTGTTATGGATGGCTCTGGGTTGGGATTTCTGCATTCATGATATATTTGTTATGTATCTGCTATGGGCCTATGAGTTTCATTCTGATTTCTGTACTGGGCCAAGGCCCAGATAAGTCTGACTCTGAGGTTTGATCTGTTTCGGGCTATGGTTGGGTTATGTTACACACTGAGTTTACCAAACTCACCCTTTATTTTCATCTCTGCAGGAAATCCCCAACCATAGTGGGCTTGGAGCTGTGAGGGATTCGGAGTGGCCACATCATCTACAAAGTTGGTTTTAAGTTAGTTTATTTTTTATTATTTTTATATTCTGATTTAATTTTGGGTTTTAAGTTGTAATAAGGCCGCTATATAAATTTCTCTTTCCGCTATGGTTTTTATTTTCTGATTATATTTATACTATGTCGAAACTGCTAGTGTTAGGCTACACGGGTTTTCAAAATTAATGAACGTTTTCAAGACTCAACAAGCACGACAAATGGATAGCCTAAAGATTGATAAACCGGCTTTTCATTCAATTGATGTTTTTACAGAGACCACCCTAATCACTTAAACCAACGAATGCATACTAAGTCGTAAGTCCATGTGACACGTCAGATCTGGCCATAACATCTGGGCCGGGTCTGAGGTGTTACATATACACATAATGATAAGGCACCAAAAGTGCCAAAAGAAAATCATACCAAACAATTTGTACAACCAAATTCATACTTAACTATTTACATATCCTAAACATTAATATCATCAATCAACCTATTACATGCCATATAATTTGAAGTAAACATTCAAAAGCTACCAAAATAAGCTGGATAGTGTGACTTGAGTGCTGATCCAATCGTACAACCTTCTGAGTATCTACAAGAATAAATTTAACACAAGTAAGCTCAATTAAGCTTAGTAAGTTCAACGTATTAAATCGGTAAATCTTACCGAAGTGAATAAAACAATTCATAAACAATAATATAACAACTGTGCAAATTTCCTATCATCCACAATCCCAAATGGTAATTCATAACTAAACAATTCAAATCCCAAGTATATATATATATGATAAATTCATTAGAGATACCCCATAAGATAACTTATAGTGATTATCTACTCAAAGAACGGTTTACGGATAGAATTACATCGTCGGTCTAACCAAACACACGAGATGCTTACTCGAGGCAATCCCTTCACCACACCAATGCTCATAAGAGCTAATTCAACCATCACACCGATGCTCATAAGAGCTAATCCAACCATCACACCGATGCTTATAAGAGCTAAACCAACCATCACACCAATGCTCATAAGAGCTAATTCATCCACCAAACAAAAAAGAAAGTATAACACGAGAGTTCGCAACAAATGCTCAACCTCGGTTTACTCAGGAAATATACAATTATCTCCCTCCAATACCATATCCACTCCTACCATCTCCATTCCAAACCACCATCTCACACCAAATCCCAACCATACTCTATCTCGCATTTAAATTAAGCCGATGATCAAGTTCAATATTTATCCTCAAATTACCATTCATCATCAACAATTTAGACTAATTACATAAATTGTATCGTGTTATTCTACTCAATAATTTATTTAATATTAAATTCTAATCCGTACGAACTTACCTGGACCAAAATGTGGAAGTTGCAAAAGTGTAGGGGCTATTCTGTAATTTTTTATTTTTCATGAGTGTCTATGGGATCTTGATCTAAAATGTAAAATTCTTTATTTATCATTATATATTTCATTTCCAATCCATTTTGCAATTAATAACCTTTTATTTTTCAAATTTATACAATTACCCTAAACTTTTACAATTTTTACAATTTAGTCCCTTAGCTCAAAATTCATCAAATTAACCATTTTTCTCATATCAATAGTTTATCCAAATATGCTATGCCCTTAAACAGCCCCCATTGAATATCAAATTCACGATCAAACTCTAATATTTTGACATTTTCATAATTTAATCCTAAAATCAAAATTTAACAAAAATCACTTTACAAAATCATCAAATAACATAATCAAAGTTCCAAATACATGGTATTCATAAAAAAAAATCAATATTCATCAATGGGAACTTCCAAATTTTTTAACAGAATCAAAAACAAAGGTACAGGCTATCTGGACCTAGTTGCAACGATATCAAAAACATAAAAATTACAAGAAACAAAGAGGAAATTCACTTACGTGCAATGTTTCTATTCCTAGCTGATTCTCAAACCACTATTTTAAGATACTTCCGGTTATGGAGGAAGTAAAAATGAAGAAGAAAGGTATTGTTTTACTATTTGTTAATTAATTTTATTATAATTACAAATTTACCATTAACCTATTATTTTGTCATTTTCTTTTTAATTTGCCATCCCAGTAATTTTATTAAGGCTTAATTATCCCTTAAGTCCTTCCTCAATTAATAATTAAACCATTTAATCACCTAAACGCATTAATTAATAATTTTTGCACTTTTTTTAATTTAGTCCTTTTCTTTTAATTAACTATCTAAACGTTAGTATTTCTAAACCAAATCTTAATACGACTATATTGACTCTATAAATATTTTAAAAATAATATTTATGTGTCGATACGATGGAAATTTGTAGCCCCAAACTACTATTTCGTTACCACTGAAAATTAGGCTATTACAATTATGATGCGGTATCTGCAAGTATACGAGTCTAGTTATAATATAGCTTTACAACAGAGTGGGTGAGTACTCCGAGGATCGTGCCCAAGAGAGGAGAAAACTGGATCAATTTTAACCTACACACTTAAAGATCTAATTAATACTTTAATTAAGTTATAATACGAAAATGTAAATAAGAGATTTGTGGGAATTTTAAAGTACTAATAATAAAACAAAATAACATAATGAACCAACTAGTAGAAGGAATCAAATCTGATGATGGGTGATTAGGTTGCTTTGCCAATCCCAATCAACTTTCATTTCGGGTTCCTCGTGAACCAACTAGTTGCTACCCTAGCAGAATCCTCCGATCTTCCACTAACCTAACGAGTTAACAAGGATTACTTATCCTCTGACCTCACAGTCTAGACTAGTTTAGGGGTGAAGGTGTTCACGGATGGGTATTACCAATTTTCGATTAATTCCCACATTGATGACTTCCTAGGTTTATTGAAACACCCCTATCCCGTATCCATCATCGAAATAGGGTTACGAGGTATTACCGAACTTATACACTAGCATTTGTTCAAAACCGAGTCATAAATTTGCATTCCAAATCAAAACTTTTCAAATTTCACTATAGAGTCCCTAATATGGGCCTACGGGGCCCAATACTTGCTTTAGAAGTGATTCGGGACTAAACCAACAACTTTGGAAATTTTACCTTGAAGATAGGGGCACACGCCCGTGTGGCCTGGGACATGGCCGTGTGGCCAGCCCGTGGGGTTCCCATGGTCGTGTGGCCAGCCCGTGTGGAATTCTGACTTGCAATTTCTTAAGCATCAAAGGGGCACATGGCCTGGGCACACGCCCATGTGGCTAGGTCATGCGGTAAACAGATTTTTCACCATTTTAAGCCATTTTCACATGATTTTGACACACGACCATGCTTGAAACCCGTGTCCTTCACACGTCCAAGACACACAGTCGTGTCTTTTACCCGTGTACTATCCTGACTTCATATTTAAGGATACAGGGGACACACGGTCATTTCACATGCTCGTGGGCTGTCTATGTGTCACACACGGCCTAGACACATGCCCGTGTGTCTTACCTATATAGACGAAATAAGGCAATTTCCTAGCCCTATTTCTCACCCAAACTTAACCATTTTCCTGCATGAAAACTTACAAGTATATACCATCCATTTCAACCAATTTCCATCATTCAATCTAACATTTCCAACTCTTAACCATACTTGAAGCTTACCATTACATTGGTTTGTAAATCATGTTTTGATAAAGGTGATTTGTATCTTGTTGAATATGAACATACCATATTACCTCAAAATACATATTACTAGTCATTCCAATGGCTAGTTTGTAAACAAACATGTTACTTCACAATTTGGCCTCTTTAGCCTATACATGCCATTATATCAAAATGAGTTTATCATTTATACCAAAAATTAAGGAGTTGATAATGTGATGATAGCTCCGACCCAATCCAACCTTCACGAGCTTTGAGCACTATAAAACAGGAAAAAATAAACCTAGTAAGCATTATATGCTTATTAAGTTCATATAACCAAACTACACTTACCATTCATATATAACAAGTAAATCACACATAAGGCAATTTATCCATCAATTTAGCAAACTAGCAAATATAGCCTATACACAATCATTCAACCAAATTAGTTAGTACAAAAACATTAATATGTATAGATGAGCTCATCATGTCATTTCTTCTTATCTCACTTGTTAATACATTTCTGTTGAATCTTTGAATTTTCAATGGACCTTTCCTTTTCTAATTGTATACTCGAGGTGCACATTCCCTTTTCAAGTGGTACACATAAAGTATACCTTTCCTTTTCATATGGTATACACAAAGTATACCTTTTCTTTTCATATGGTATACACAAAGTATACCTTTCCTTTTCAAGTGTATACACAAAGTGTACATAACCTTTTCAAGTTGTACTATTTGGGTGCATAAGTCCTTTTCAAGTATTACCCTTTCGGGATACATTTCCTTTTCATAATGAGATCAAAATATTATCCTTTAGGGACAAACTGTATTACAACATATGCAAGATCTCATATTCACGGTAAGCACTTGTTCAATCGGAAATCAATATTCAAACGGATTCATGCACCATTTCATCATTTATATAAGTCACAAATCAATAATTATTTATTATATGTTCTTACCGAATACAAGTCATAATGCACATAGTTTAAGAATCAATTCAACACATTTACATGCTTAATTTAGTTATACGAACTTACCTTGACAATTGATCGTATCTACTAATCCAAAACTTTTTCTTTCCCTCGATTTTTTTCTTTGTTCAACACTTCGGGATCTATATAAATAAATTTAATCATCAATTCTATGATTTTTACATTCAATCAGGCCCATTTCTTATTTTAGGCAAAAGTACCATTTTACCCCTAAACTTTTAATTAATTCTAATTTCGTCCCTAGGCTTGGAAATTGAAATTCATGCAATTTACTCCTTATTCCAAACTTATTCAAAATTCCAATATAACCTTTACAGCAAATGTGTTTCATAAATTTTAGAATTTTTCCAAGAATTTCACAACTTTGCAATTTAGTCTTTATACATGCTTTCACTAAAAATCACTTTATAAAAGTGGTTTATCTATCAATAATCTTTCATTTTCTATCAAAAACTTTCAATTTACAGCATATTCATCCATTGGTAATTTTCTAAACTTTGGTTTTCTTTCAATTTAATCACCCAAATAAAGAAATTAAGCTTTCCCGATCTCAAAAATATAAAAATTACTAAAAACGGGACATGGAACTTACCAAATCAAGTTTGAGAAATTTCCTTTCTCTCTCCTAGGGTTTCCATGTATTTTATGGAGAAGAAGATGATAAAATGATATCTTTTTCATTTAATTTAATTAATATCATTTAACTTTTCCACTTTCCAATTTAGTCCTTTACCTTTTTCCATTTTTCCATGGATGACTCATTAAAAATATCTACATGTTTTTCTTCAATGGTCTAATTACCATACAAGGACCTCACATTATGAATTCTCTAGCTATATAATCCCTATGGCTTTTAGTATACAACTTTAACATTTTATTCAATTCAGTCCTTTTTACAATTAGACACATAATTGATAAATTTTTTCAATAAAAATTTTCATGCAATATTCCTATCATAATACCTATCATTTTATGACATTTAAATAATTTCATTTTTCAGACTCGGATTTGTGGTCCCGAAACCACTATTCCGATTTCACTGAAATTGGGTTGTTAGAACTCTCCCTCCTTAAAGATTTTCGTCCTCGAAAATCTTACCAGTGAAGAGATTCGAGTACTGCCTTTTCATGATATCTTCAGGTTCCCAAGTAGCTTTTTCAATTCCATGTTTCTGCCAAAGAACCTTTACTAATGCTATCTTTTTATTTCTCAACTCTTTTGTTTCCTGTGCTAAGATCTTAATCGGTTCCTCATTATATGTCATGTCGGGCTGAATTTTCACTTCTGTTGAAGAAATAACATGTGATGGATCCGATCTATACCGTCTTAACATTGACACATGAAAAACATTGTGACTTCTTTCAAGTTCTGGTGGTAATGCTAACCGATAAGCTACCGGTCCAATTCTTTCAATAACCTCATATGGTCCAATAAACCAAGGACTTAATTTTCCTTTACGGCCAAACCGATGAACTTTCTTCCAGGGTGATACTTTCAAGAATACCTTATCACTAATCTCAAACTCAATTTCTTTTCTTTTAAGATCAGCATAAGACTTTGTCTGTTTGAAGCTGCTTTCAAGCTGTCTTGTATCACCTTTACTTTTTCCTCAATTTCTCAAATTAGATCAACCCCATGAATCTTCTTTTCACTGAGCTCTGTCCAATACAATGGTGTTTTACATTTTCGACCATATAAAGCTTCATAGTGCCATTTTAATACTGGATCGATAGCTATTATTATAGGCAAATTCAATCAGAGGCAAGTACCTTTCCCAGTTACCTTCAAATTCAAGCACACAACACCGTAACATGTCTTCTAAAATCTAGATCACCCGTTCTGACTGACCATCAGTTTGGGGATGAAATACAGTACTAAAATGCAACTGTGTCCCCAGTGCTTCTTGCAATTTATACCAAAATCGGGGATGTAAACCGAGGATCTCTATAAAAAATAATAGAAACTAGTACACCATGCAATCTAACAATTTCAGAGACATACAATTCGGCTAATTTATCCAATGAAAAGTCCATATGTACCGGTATGAAATGTGTCGACTTTGTTAACCGGTCAACAATTACCCAAATGGCATCTTTCTTTCTTAGTGACATAGGTAATCCCATTACAAAGTCCATGGTAATCCTTTCCCATTTCCACTCCGATATAATGATTGGCTGTAATAACCTTGAAGGCACCTAATGCGCAGCTTTTACTTGTTGACATATTAAACATTTGACTACGAATTCAGAAATATCTCTTTTCATTCTTGGCCACCGATACATCTTTTTTATATCATTATACATTTTATTTCTACCTAAATGAACTGACATTGTACCATTATGAGTTTCATATAAAATCTTTTGTACCAGTTCTGAGTTCTTCAGAACACATATTCTGTTTTTAAACAACAAGCAATCATCAGACCCAATTTGAAACTCTGAATCAATATTCTTTTGACATTGCTCCCGTTTAACTTGCAACTCGTGGTCACTCTTCTGTGCTTCATAAGTTTGTTGTATAAATGTCGGTCTAGCTTTCAATTCAACTACAACCAAACCATCATCTGACAAAGATAACTGAGTGTTCATTGCTCTTAATTTCCTGCTCAGTGCATCCACCACAACATTGGCCTTTCTCGGATGGTAGTCAATAATCAAATCATAATCCTTTATTAACTCGAGCCACCTGCGTTGCCCCAAATTCAAGTCTTTCTGTGTCATTAAATACTTCAAACTTTTATGGTCAGTGTAAATATGACATTTTTCAGCATATTAATAATGCTGCCATATTTTCAATGCAAACACTATGGCTGCCAGTTCAAGATCATGTATCGGGTAATTTCTTTCATGTGGTTTAAGTTGTCTTGAAGTATAGGCAACCACTTTACCTTCTTGCATCAAAACACAACCAAAACCATTTAAAGATGCATCACTGTAAATTACAAATTCCTTACCCGATTCAGGTTGTACTAATACAAGTGCTTCAGTTAACAAAGTCTTTAGTCTATCAAAACTCTGCAGACATTTATCATTCCACTCGAATTTTACATCTTTCTGCAACAAACAAGTTATTGGGGAAGCAATCATTAAAAATCCTTTAATAAACCTCTGATAATATCCGGCTAAACCAAAAAAACTTCTTACCTCTGACACGTTCTTTTGTAGACTCCAATTAATAATTGTTGAAATTTTGCTCGAGTCAACCCTGATGCCCTCAACAGATACGATATGACCAAGAAAGCTGACTTCTCGAGGCCAAAATTCACATTTACTAAACTTGGCATACAATTTTTTTTCCTGTAAAATTTTCAACACAATCCTCAGATGTTCAGCATGTTCATCTTCACTTCGAGAATAAACTAAAATATCATCTATGAATACCACGACAAACCTGTCTAGGTACGGTCTGAAAATCTTGTTTATTAAATCCATAAACATTGATGGTGCATTTGTTAATCCAAATAGTATCACCAAGAACTCGTAATGACCATATCTAGTTCTGAAAGCTATCTTTAGAACATTTGAATCCTTCACCCGGAGCTGATAATAACCCGAACAAAGATTAATCTTTGAAAATACAGTAGCTCCCTTCAACTAATCAAACAAGTCATCAATTCGAGGTAGTGGATATTTATTCTTTATAGTGACTTTGTTAAGTTGCTGGTGATCAATACACAACCTCAAAAAACTGTCTTTCTTTTTTACAAATAACACCGGAGCACCCCATAGTGAGAAACTAGGTTGAGCAAAACCCTGTCAATTAATTCTTGTAACTGTGCCTTCAACTCTTTCAACTCGGCAGGAGTCATCCGATAAGGTGTTATCGATATTGGTGTTGTTCCCGGAATTAGATTTATAGAGAATTCCACTTCTCTGACAGGTGGTAAGCCAGGAAATTCTTTCGGAAACACGTCTGGAAACTCACATACAACTGGAACAGATTGAATCTTTGACTCGGTTACCTTAGTATCCAACACATAAGCAAGATAAGTATCATACCTCTTCCTCATACATTTTTGTGTTGCTATTGCTAAAATCATATTAAATAATCCATCTAGCTTGTCAAATTCAACATGAAGTAACTCACCGTCTTGACATTTCAACACAATATACTTCTGCTTACAATTAACCACTGCATCATGTTGGGTTAACCAATCCATTCCCAATATCAATCAAATTCATCAAAAGGCAGTAGCATTAAATCAGCCAAGAAACATTTACCCTTTACTATAAGTGGACAGTTTTTACAAACTTTATCCACCTTTACACATTGACCCAAAGGATTTGAAACTTCCACCACAAATTCAGTGAATTCAACAAGTAAATTTTTAACATTTACTAAATTTGTGCATATATACAAGTGTGTGGAACCAGGATCAATTAATGCAGTAATATCAGTATCTAACAAAGAAAAAGTACCAGTAATGACATCTGGTGCTAAAGTATCTTCTCGGGCACGTATTGCATATGTTCTTGCAGGAGCTCGTGCTTCAGATTTAGCATTTGAATCTTTTGTAGCGCTTCGGCTACCACTAACATTTCCGGGGTGTCTAAGTGGTCTACCCCTTGAAGTAGTGCTACCTAGTTTTGAAGTCTGCTCATCATCTCTTTCAACTATTTCTGGACAATCTTTCAAGAAGTGATCAAATGAACCACATTTATAACATGCACCGATTTTCATTCGACATTCCCCATGATGAAATTTATTACAGTGTTTTCATCTTGGCTTCGTGTTTCCCACACTTCCAACACTAGTCACTGATGGTGATGATGACCTGGGATTAGAGCGTTGAAAACCACACTCTTTACTAGAATACCCAGCTGAAGTAGTAAATCCTTCTTGATACATCTTTGATTTCTTTGGAGAAAATGATTGAGACCTAATAATAGGTCTTTTCCCAGAGGATAGGGCTTCTCTGTTTGCCTTCTTCTTTTCTTTACTTAGCTCTTCAGCTTTCTTTGCACGACCAGCAAGTGCTGCAAACTCTCTTATTTCCAAAATACCAATCAGTAATTTTATATTTTCACTTAATCTTTCCTCAAAACGTTTACACATTTCTACCTCTGTTTGGACCAATTCACTAGCATATTGGCTTAACCGTACAAACTCCCTTTCATATTCCGCAACGGTCATGTTCCCTTGCTTTAATTCTAAAAATTCTTTCCTTTTCTGATCTAGGTATCTCTGATGAATATATTTCTTTCTGAATTCAGATTGAAAGAATTCCCAAGTAATATTTTCTTTTGGAACCACAGAACTTACAGTTTTCCACAAGTGACAAGCCGTGTCCTTTAAAAAAGATACAACACATTTCAAGCATTCAGCTGGAGTACATGATAATTCGTCCAACACTCGAGTTGTATTTTCCAACCAGAATTCAGGTTTTTCCAGATCATCATCAATTGTAGCTCTAAATTCCTTAGCCCTATATTTTCTAAATTTATCCATTGGAGCCTTACCAATTCTAATAGTTTCAGTACCCGATGGTCTCTCAAGAACAGTCTGAGTATTTGGTGGGGGAGGTTGTGGTTGGAAAATAGCAGAATTTCTTCTCAAATATTCAGGAAACCATTTATCCAACATTTCAAAGAAAACCTCTTTAGCATATTCACTTCGTTCCTCTTATTCGAACCTTCTACTACTACTACTACCATTTATAGCTCGTCGTACGGAAGCTTGAGAAGTACTCACAGCTTCCTCAGATTCTTTTCTTGCTCAGTTGGAAGACATTTATTATATGAAAAACACATTTAAAATGGTCAGGAGATATCACACTATCATCAATTATATAATGGCATGTATAGCTAAATTCACACTTGCTACGTTAGTCTAAGAATCGACTAAACTGTAGCTCTGATACCACTAAATGTAACATCCCTAACCAGTATCCGTCACCAAAATAGGGTTACGAGGCATTACCAGACTTATACACTAACATTTGTACAAGATCGAGTCATAAATTTGCATTTCAAATCAAAACTTTTCAAATTTCACCATAAAGTCCCAAAAATGGGCCTACGGGGCCCAATACTTGCTTTAGAAGTGATTCGGGACTAAACGACAACTTTGAAAATTTTACCTTGAAGATAGGGGCACATGCTCGTGTGGCCTAAGACATAGCCATGTGGCCAGCCCGTGGGGTTCCCATGGCCGTGTGGCCAGCCCGTGTGGAATTCTGACTTGCAATTTCTTAAGCATCAAAGGGGCGCACGGCCTGGGCACATGATCATGTGGCTAGGTCATGTGGTAAACTGATTTTTCATCATTTTTAAGCCATTTTCACATGATTTTGACACATGACCATGCTTGAAACTCGTGTCCTTCACACGTCCAAGACACACGGCCATGTCTTTTACCTGTGTACTATTCTGACTTCATATTTAAGGATACAGGGGACACACGGTCATTTCACATGCCCGTGGACTGCCTGTGTGGACGAAATAAGGCCATTTCCTAGCCCTATTTCTCACCTAAACTTAACCATTTTTCTGCATGAAAACTTACAAGTATATACCATCCATTTCAACCAATTTCCATCATTCAATCTAAAATTTCCAACTCTTAACCATACTTGGAGCTTACCTTTACATTGGTTTGTAAATCATGTTTTGATAAAGGTGATTTGTATCTTGTTGAACATGAACATACCATATTACCTCAAAATACATATTACTAGCCATTCCAATGGCTAGTTTGTAAACAAACATGTTACATCATCATTTGGCCTCATTAGCCTATACATGCCGTTATACCAAAATGAGTTTATCGTTTATACCAAAAATTAAGAAGTTGATAGTGTGATGATAGCTCCGACCCAATCCAACCTTCACAAGCTTTAAGCATTATAAAACAGGGAAAAATAAACCTAGTAAGCATTATATGCTTAGTAAGGTCATATAACCAAACTACACTTACCATTCATATATAACAAGTAAATCACACATAAGGCAATTTATCCATCAATTTAGCAAACTAGCAAATATAGCCTATACACAATCATTCAACCAAATTAGTTAGTACAAAAACATTAATATGCATAGATGACTCCTCATGTCATTTCTTCTTATCTCACTTGTTAATACATTTCCGTTGAATTTTTGAATTTCCGATGGACCTTTCCTTTTCTAATTGTACACTCGAGGTGCACATTTCCTTTTCAAGTGGTACACACAAAGTATACCTTTCCTTTTCATATGGTATACACAAAGTATACCTTTCCTTTTCATATGGTATACACAAAGTATACCTTTCCTTTTCAAGTGTACACACAAAGTGTACATAACCTTTTCAAGTTGTACTATTTGGATACATAAGTTCTTTTCAAGTATTACCCTTTCAGGATACATTTCCTTTTCATAATGAGATCAAAATATTATCCTTTAGGGACAACCTTTATCGCAACATATGCAAGATCTCATATTTACGGTAAGCACCTGTCCAATCGGAAATCAATATTCAAACGGATTCATGCACCATTTCATCATTTATATAAGTCACAAATCAATAATTGTTTATTCTATGTACTTACCGAATACAAGTCATAATGCACATAGTTTAACAATCAATTCAACACATTTACATGCTTAATTTAGTTATACGAACTTACCTTGACAATTGATCGTATATACTAATCTGAAACTTTTTCTTTCCCTCAATCTTTTTCTTTGTTCGACACTTCAGGATCTATATAAATAAATTTAATCATCAATTTTATGATTTTTACATTCAATCAAGCCCATTTCACATTTTAGGCAAAAGTATCATTTTGCTCCTAAACTTTTAATTAATTCCAATTTCCTCCCTAGGCTCGGAAATTGAAATTCATGCAATTTACTCCTTATTCCAAACTTATTCAAAATTCCAATATAACTTTTACAGCACATGTATTTCACAAATTTTAGAATTTTTCCAAGAATTTCACTACTTTGCAATTTAGTCCCTACACATTCTTTCACTAAAAATCACTTTGTAAAAGTGGTTTATCTATCAATAATCTTTCATTTTCTATCAAAAGCTTTCAATTTACAACATATTCATCCATGTATAATTTTCTAAACATTGGTTTTCTTTCAATTTAATCACCCAAATAAAGAAATTAAGTTTTCCCGATCTTAAAAATATAAAAATTACTAAAAACGAGACATAGAACTTACCAAATCAAGCTTGAGAAATTTCCTTTCTCTCTCCTAGGGTTTCCATGTATTTTATGGAGAAGAAGATGATAAAATGATATCTTTTTCATTTAATTTAATAAATATCATTTAACTTTTTCACTTTCCAATTGAGTCATTTACCTTTTTCCATTTTTCCATGGATGACTCATTAAAAATATCTACATGTTTTTCTTCAATGGTCTAATTGCCATACAAGGACCTCACATTTTGAATTCTCTAGCTATATAATCCCTATAGCTTTTAGTATACAACTTTAACATTTTATTCAATTCAGTCCTTTTTGCAATTAGACACATAATTGATAAAATTTTTCAATAAAAAATTTCATGCAATATTCCTATCATAATACCAATCATTTTATGAAATTTAAATAATTTCATTTTTCGGACTCAGATTTGTGGTCCCAAAACCACTATTCTGATTTCATTAAAATCGAGCTGTTACATTTGTCAGGCTTAGGGTTTGTTTCACGCTCTTCCTTTCCTAAACAACTGATCCGTTCAGTAAACCTACAAAACATGTCACACCCCTAACCCGTACCTGTCGCCGACTAGGGTTATAGGCGCTACTAGACATATCGGAACATTTAGCATTCAATTCACATACGTCATAGCATTATAGGTCAAACATCAATACAAAGTCCCTTACATAGTTCAATGAGACCTTAAACGTGCTTTAGAAAAGGGTTGGGACTAAACCGAACACATACAAAATTTGTCAAAACTTAAACAAATTTTCTATATTACAGAGGTCACACGCCCGTGTGAACAGGCCGTGTACCTCACATAGCATTAGACACGCTTGTATGTCTAGACCGTGTCAAATTAGGGCATACATACTGACTTAATCACACGGCCACAAGACATGCCCGTGTGCCTTGGCCGTGGTAGAAACTATCTTGAGTCACACGGCTAGCCATATGCCCGTGTGCCTTGGCAGTGCTTAAGACTGACTTAAAATCGTAGGGTATCCCAAGGGACACACGGCCATGCAACATGACCGTGTGTCGCACACAGCTGAGATACATGCCCGCGTGGACAAAAATAGGCCATTTGAAAAGCCAATTTGCCACCCAATTTGGGTTAAACCTACAAGCATCAAACCAAGCACATTTGCATTATAAGTTAACCAATTTCAATACCAAAACTTACACTAATCATGCCATAACATTATCAACCAATTTCATACTTAATAGTCATACCAAATTATGCCAAAACATAAGACAAAATCATATCTAAACATTTGTTTCATAACCTCATTTTATTTTCATTTAATCACATGCTATAAATTTACCAATTTCACAAATTTGCATAGATCAAAACTTACAAAAATTGACCATTTCTTTTGGTCATTCATAAACACATCACATAAGCATAATTTACATCACATAACATATACCAAAATCAAACCATAAGTTCAACCATAATTAAGCCATATCACATGGCTAAATATAAACATCATAAAACATATTCAACTACCTCTAGCCTATACATGCCATACTCTAATATTTACACTTTCAAAATGTACCAAAATAAAGTTTGATAGTATGGTGATGATTCTCTATGATCCTCAAGCTCTCGGTAGCTTTGATATCTAAAAAAAACAATGCAAACACATACAAAATAAGCTTTCAAAAGCTTAGTAAGCCATATACAAATAAACTTAACAAATAACATCAATTCATTCATAAAATTTAAGGCAAAATGCATTCACTTAGCCATATATCTCTTATAGTTCATTTGAACATAATTCACATATACATACCATAACTTTTTCTCATAGTAACTCATACTTATATCATATATTCATTAAGGTACATATTCTTACCTTACATTCTCAAACATGATATACAAATCAAACTTACCTAAGTAGGATACATATTCACATAGTCATCTATTTTCTCGGAATGCCCGTTTAACCGTTCAGAATCATAAGGATACGCGAATAGCTCGAAAAGCTCATACAATGCTAACGTCCTAAATGTGGTCTTACATGTAATCAAATATCGATGCCTCTGTCCTAGATAGGGTCTTACACGAAATTAGATATGATGTCAATGTCCCAGACGTGGTCTTACACGATAACACATATCGGATCCTATGCCATGACATATGTATCCTAACTATTCCCAAGGTTCGTACGGGGCTTTTCAGACGTTAGAACTTTGCCGAAACTTTCTCGAATATCTCATTCTCAACATATATAATCATTCAAAATTGTTCAAAAACATATAATCAATAATAATTCAATTCAAAATACATTTATCTGTATATAGACTTACCTCGTACGCATTTAGATAGACGGAATCGGCTACTTGATGACTTTCGACTTTCCCCGATCTAATTTCGTTTTCTTTAATTTTTGATCTATATAAATTCAAATTTAACTCTTTTATTTACCAAATCATTCAAATCAATCCAAAAACACATATTTAGGGCATTT
The DNA here is from genome assembly GCA_025698465.1 of Gossypium longicalyx. Lineage (NCBI taxonomy): Eukaryota > Viridiplantae > Streptophyta > Magnoliopsida > Malvales > Malvaceae > Gossypium > Gossypium longicalyx. Next base: position 16,471,649 of record CM047005.1, on the reverse strand, counting down.
TACTAATTAGCCCTCATATTTTCATATTTTGACAATTTAGTCCTTAATTCACAAAATCACAAAATACACAAAATTTCTTTGTACAGATGCCTAGCCAAATTCTCATAGTGTTCATATAAGTCCATACATTTCATTTATTTCACATTTTGTCCCACAATTTACGAATTTCACAATTTAGTCCAAATTACTCAAATTCATCAAAAATTCAAATACAAAATATATCAACCCAACATATATCTTTCAATTTCTATCAACTAACTTCACAAAGCTCATAATTTCATCAATGGCATATTTCAAAATCATCATCAAAATCAGAAATTTAGACATGGGCTTGATAGTATACAGAGCAAAGATTACAAAAACGTAGAAATTATCAAAAACTGAAACAAAAACATACCTAATTCAAAGCTTAATAGTGTCGAACCCTAGCAAGCTTTTCTCTTTTCTTTTCCTTTGATATAATCGGCCAAATGATGAAAATATGAAGCAAATATCATGTTTTCTTTAATTAATAACATTAATTCATCTTTTACCATTTTAACCTTAATATAATAAACATCTAAACATGTAATGGTTGTCCAAAAATGTCCATTTAATATATCAATGGTCCATTTACAACATAAGGACCTCACATTTAAAGAGACACATCAAATAGGCACTTTAACAAATAGCAGGCAACTTTTACATTTTACGCGGGTAGGTCTTTTTCACCAAGTAAGCACACAAATGATCGAATTTTCATACGAAAATTTCACACATGTCAATTCACATATTATAAGCACTTAAAATAATATTAAAATATTTTTTTGACTCGGATATGTGGTCCCGAAACCACTATTCCGACTAGGGTCTAAATCAGATTGTTACAATTCTCCCCCTTTAGGGATTTTCGTCCCCGAAAATCTTACCGTTGAATAGATTCGGATATTGTTGTCTCATAGCATTTTCGGGCTCTCATGTAGTCTCTTCAACACCATGTCGATGCCACATCACTTTTACTAATGGAATTTTCTTGTTTCGTAGTTCTTTAATCTTGCGAGCTAAAATACAATCGGTTCTTCTTCATAAGTCATATCGGACTGAATCTCAATCTCAGACGGAGAAATCACATGTGATGGATCATATCTATACCGTCGAAGCATCGATACGTGAAATACATTGTAAATCTTTTCTAGTTCGGGTGGCAACAACAATCTATGAGCAACCAGCCCAATACGCTCGGTAATCTTATACGGTCTGATGAACCTCAGACTCAATTTGCCTTTTCTACCGAACCGAAGTACTTTCTTCCACAGGGATACTTTCAAAAACATTTTGTCCCCGATCTCAAATTTAATGTCTTTTCGTTTCAAATCTGCGTAAGATTTTTGACGATTAGAAGCTGCTTTCAGACTATCTTGGATCACTTTTACATTCTATTCAGTCTCTTTTATCAAATCAACCTCGTGTATCTTATTCTCACTGAGCTCAGTCTAATAAAAAAGTTTTACGGCATTTGCGACCATATAAAGCTTCGTATGGTGCCATTTTGATGCTCGATTGAAAACTGTTATCATAAGCGAATTCAATCAAGGGCAAATATTGTTCCCACGTACCTTCAAACTCAAGAATGCAACATCTCAACATATCCTCAAGTATCCGAATAATCTGCTCGGATTGACCATCCATCTGCAGGTGAAAAGCAGTACTGAAGTGTAATTTCGTACTAGAGCATCTAGCAATTTCTTCCAAAATCGTGATGTGAATCTCGGATCTCTATCTGACACAATAGATAATGGCACACCATGCAATCTCACAATATCAGAAATGTAAAATTCAGCTAACTTATCAAGTGAGTAATCGGATCATACCGAAATAAAATGGGCTGATTTCATCAATTGATCAACCATAACCCATATAGCATCTTTCTTTCGCGGAGATATGGGCAAACCCGAAACAAAATCCATCGTCACTCTATCTCATTCCCACCTCGGAATCATAATCGGTTGTAACAAACCAGATGACACTTGATGTTTAGCTTTAACTTACTGACAGATTAAACATTTCGAAACAAAGTCAGAGATATCTCTTTTCATTCCAGACCACTAGTAATGTTGTTTCAGATCATTATACATTTTCGTACTACCCGAATGAACAGATAAATGATTGTTATGAGCTTCATTCAAAATCATTTGAATCAATTCTAAATTTCTCGGAACACAAATTTGGTCTCGAAATCTCAAACAATTATTTTTATCAATTTTAAATTCTAAATCAGAATCTAAATTACACTTAGCATGTTTTTCTAAAATCTCATTATCAATCTTTTGAGCTTTGATAATCTGTTGAATGAATAATGGTCTTGCTTTCAATTCTACTAATACCGTGCCATTATCAGAAACATCCAAATGAGCATTCAATGCATGCAGAACAAACAGTGATTTTCGGCTCAGAGCATCGGTAACCACATTTGCTTTTCCCGGATGATAATCAATAACAAGCTCGTAATCTTTTAATAGTTCTAACCACCTTCTCTGCCGCAGATTCAAATCTTTCTGAGTCATCAGATATTTCAAACTCTTATGATTAGAATATACATGACATTTCTCACCAAACAGATAGTGGCGCTAAATTTTCAAAGTAAATACAATCGCAGCTAAGTCAAGGTCATGCGTCGGATAGTTCTTTTCGTGCGGCTTTAACTGTCTCGAAGTATAAGCAATGAGTTTGCCTTCCTGCCTCAAAACACATCCCATACCATTCAACAAAGCATTACTATAGATCACAAATTCTTTACCCATTTTGGGTTGTACTAACACTAGAGCTTTAGTCAATAAGGCTTTCAACTGATCTAAGCTTTTCTGACACTTTTCTAACCATTCAAATTTCACATCTTTCTGGAGTAATTTCGTTAATGGAGTTGCAATCATAGAAAAGCCTTTTACAAATCTCCTATAACAACCGACAAGTCCTAAAAAACTGCAGACTTCATAGACATTTCTCAGAGGCTTCCAATCCAAAATAGCTGAAATTTTGCTCGGATCAACTCGGATACCTGATGCTGATACAATATGGCCCAGAAAACTAACTTCAATTCATATTTGCTAAACTTCGCATATAATTGCTTATCACGCAAAGTTTGTAATACTATTCTTAGATGCTCGGCATGTTCAGATTCATCACGCGAATAAATCAATATGTCATCAATGAATAAGACAATAAATCGATCAAAATACGATTTGAAAATTTTGTTCATCAAATCCATAAAGATAGTAGGTGCATTAGTTAATCCAAAATGCATAACTAAGAATTCATAGTGGTCATACCTCGTTCTGAATGCGGTTTTCGGAATGTCTAAGTCTTTTACTCGCAACTGATAATAACCCGATTTCAGATCTATTTTTGAAAATACAGTAGCTTCTTTCAATTGATCAAACAAATCATCAATTCGAGGCAAAGGGTATCTATTCTTGATAGCCACTTTGCTCAATTGATGATAATCAATGCACATTCTCATCGTACTGTCTTTCTTTTTCATAAACAGAACTCGTGCACCCCAAAGTGAGAAACTCAGTCTAGGAAACCCTTTATCGGTCAACTCTTGCAACTGAGACTTTAATTCTTTTAGTTCTGTCGGAGCCATTCTATATGGAGCTATTATAATTGGAGTAGTTCCTGGTACTAACTCAATGCCAAACTCCACTTCTAGTATCAGAGGTAATCTCAGAAGTTTTTCAGGAAACACATCAGGGAATTCACAAACAACAGGCACTGATTCAACTTTCTTTTCTAACACTTTCGAATCGATCACATAAGCAAAGTAAGCTTCACAACATTTTCTCACAATACTCAGAGCTTTCATTGGAGATATCACAGCAGGTAATCCATTCAAATCACTAGATTCAATTTGAACTATTTCATCATTGCATCTCAAATCAACAGTTTCCTGTTTGCAATTCACAATAGCATCATGCAAAATTAGCCAATCTAAACCCAAATTATATCAAACTCCTCAAAAGGTAATAACATCAAATCAGCTAGAAAATAAATGTCTCGAAACATTAATAGACAGTTCTTGCACACTTTGTCAACTAAGACACTTTTACCTAGAGGGTTCGATACTTTAATTATGAATTCAGTAGACTCTATAGGCAAAGTCTTACTGGATACTAAATTCATGCATATATACGAATGTGTTGATCTAGGATCTATCAATGCAATCACAGAAGTATCGTAAATAGTAAAAGTACCAGTTATAACATTTGGAGACGAAGCTTCGTCACGAGCTGGAATGGCATAGGCTCTGGCAGGTACTCTAGCCTCAAATCGTACATCGGTGTCTTTAGTCCCTCATTGACTACCACTCACATTACCCGCATTTCTGGGAGGTCTACCATGAGATGTATTACCACTTGGCCTCAAATTTTGCACAATTTATTGCTCGACAGCTTCGGGGCAATCACGGATGAAATGGTCTAATGATCCACATTTGAAACAAGCCCGATCATACAATCTACAATGGCCGGGATGTCTTTTACCATAGTGTTTGCACTCAGGGCGATCAGATCTGACATTTCCAACACTAGCAACAGATGTAGCTAGAGCTTTGAAACTTGAATATGATCTCGAATGATCTCTACTCGCATATCCCACATTAGCCTTTGAACGGATATAATCATCTCGAAACTTCTTTAATGTAGATTGAAATGATTTTCATGATGATCTCTTTCGCACTTCTCTAGCTTCTGAATCAGCTTTTCTTTTCTCTTTTTCGAGTTCTTCAGCTTTACATGCTCGTTCAACAAGCACTACAAACTCTTTTATCTCAAGAATTTCGACTAACAAATGAATATCTTCATTCAAACCATCTTCAAATCTTTTGCACATTATTGCCTCAGTAGATACACATTCTCAAGCATACTGACTCAGTCTTACAAATTCTCGCTCGTATTCTGTAATAAACATACGACCTTGTTTAAGCTCAAGAAACTCTTTACGTTTTTTATCGATAAATCTCTGACTGATGTATTTCTTTCGAAATTCAGCTCAAAAGAAATCCCAGGTGACTCGCTCTCTCGGAACCACTAATATCAAAGTCTTCCACTAGTGATACGTCGTATCTCTCAGAAGTGAAATGGCACATTTTATGCATTCATCGGGATTTAATGACAATTCATCAAATACTTGTATTGTATTTTCTAACCAAAACTCGACTCTCTCCGCATCATCACTAGTTGTAGCACGAAATTCTTCAGCTCCAAATTTTCTAATCTTATCAACCGGAGGCTTAATCAACTGATTCAAATTAGCTTATGACGTAGCTGGGACTTGCGGAGGATTAGTCAGGGTTAAAGGTTGTTGAACAGCCGGATTAGTTCTAATGAATTGGGTGAACCAATCATTCATCATCTGATGGAAGGCTTGTCTAGCCTCACCATCATGGCTACTCATAGTTGGTCTAGAATCGGATGGCGCTGTCCCTTACGCAGGAGCAGGGGCATTACTTTCGACATCGTCAGCTATGGCTCGTTCGGGATCCATTTGCTATATAAAAACACATTTTCATTATCAGGATTCATCATACTATCGCAGTTCATAAATATGTCATGTATAGCTAGACTCACATACGCTACGTTAGTCTTAAAATCGACTAAATAGTAGCTCTGATACCAACCAAATGTAAAACCCCTAACCCGTACCTGTCGCTGGACTAGGGTTATAGGGTTACCAGACATATCAGAACATTTAGCATTCAATTCACATACATCATAGCATCATAGGTCAAACATCAATACAAAGTCACTTACATAGGTCAACGAGACCTTAAACATGCTTTAGAAAAGAGTCGGGACTAAACTGAATACAGACAAAAGTTTTCAAAACTTAAACAAACTTTCTAAGTTACAGAGGTCACACGCCCGTGTGAACAGGCCGTGTACCTCACATGGCATTAGACAGGCCCGTGTGTCTAGACCATGTCAAATCAGGGCATACATACTGACTTAATCACATGACCACAAGACATGCCCGTGTGCCTTGGCCGTGGTTGAAACTAACTTGAGTCACACGGCTAGCCACACGCCCGTGTGCCTTGGCCGTGCTCAAGACTAACTTAAAAATCGTAGGATACCCTAGGCCACACGCCTATGTCTCTGCTCGTGTGGACAAAAATAGGCCATTTGAAAAGCCAATTTGCCACCCAATTTGGGTCAAATCTACAAGCATCAAACCAAGCACATTTCTACTATAATTCATCCAATTTCAATACCAAAACTTACACAAATCATGCCATAACATTATCAACCAATTTCATGCTTAATGGTTATACAAAATTATGCCAAAATAGAAGACAAAATCATATCTAAACATTTGTTTCATAACCTCATTTTATTTTCATTTAATCACATGCTATAAATTTACCAATTTCATAAATTTGCATATATCAAAACTTACAAAAATTGACCATTTCTTTTGGTCATTCATAAACACATCACATAAGCATAATTTGCATCGCATAACATATACCAAAATCAAACCATAAGTTCAACCATAATTAAGCCATATCACATGGCTAAATATAAACATCACAAAACATATTCAACTACCTCTAGCCTATACATGCCATACTCCAATATTTACACTTTCAAAATGTACCAAAATAAAGTTTGATAGTGTGGTGATGATCCTTGACAATCCTTGAGCTCTCAGTAGCTTCGATATCTAAAAAAAAACAATGAAAACATACACAAAGTAAGCTTTCAAAAGCTTAGTAAGCCATATACAAATAAACTTAACAAATAACATCAATTCAGTCATAAAATTTAAGGCACAATGCATTCACTTAGCCATATATCTCTTATAGTTCATTTAAACATAATTCACATATGTATATCATAACTCATTCTCATAGTAACTCATACTTATATCATATATTCATCAAGGTACATATTCTTACCTTACATTCTCAAACATGATATACAAATCAAACGTACCTGAGTCGGATACATATTCACATAGTCATCTATTTTCTTGGAATGCCCGTTTAACTGTTCAGAATCATAAGGATACGCGGATAGCTCAAACAGCTCGTACAATGCCAATGTCCCAGATGTGGTCTTACATGTAATCAAATATCGATGCCTCTGTCCCAGACAGGGTCTTACACGAAATCAGATACGATGCCAGCGTCCCAGACGTGGTCTTACACGTAAATCATAATTCGATGCCAATGTCCCAGACGTAGTCTTACACGTAAATCATAAGTCGATGCCAACGTCCCAGACGTGGTCTTACACGATAACACATATCGGATCCTATGTCATGACATATGTATCCAAACTATTCCTAAGGTTCGTATGGGGCTTTTTGGACATTAGAACTTTGTCAAAACTTTCTCGAATATCTCATTCTCAACACATATAATCATTCAACATTGTTCAAAAGCATATAATCAATAATAATTCAATTCAAAATACATTTATTTGTATATAGACTTACCTCGTATGGATTCGGATAGACGGAATCGACTACTCGACAACTTTCGACTTTCCCCAATCTAATTTCGTTTTCTTTAATTCTTGATCTATATAAATTCAAATTTAACTATTTTATTTACTAAATCATTCAAATCAATCCAAAAACACATATTTAGGGCATTTTACAAATTAGCCCTCATATTTTCATATTTTGACAATTTAGTCATTAATTCACAAAATCACAAAATACACAAAATTTCTTTGTACACATGCCTATCCAAATTCTCATAGTGTTCATATAAGTCCATTTATTTCATTTATTTCACATTTTAGTCCCTCAATTTACGAATTTCACAATTCAGTCTAAATTACTCAAATTCATCAAAAATTCAAATACAAAATATATCAACCCAACATATATCTTTCAATTTCTATCACCTAACTTCACAAAGCTCACAATTTCATCAATGGCATATTTCAAAATCATCAACAAAATCAAAAAATTAGACATGGGCTTGATAGTATATAGAGCAACGATTACAAAAACGTAGAAATTATCAAAAACGAAACAAAAACATACCTAATTCAAAGCTTAATAGTGTCGTACCCTAGCAAGATTTTCTCTTTTCTTTTTCTTTGATATAATTGGCCAAATGATGAAAATTTGAAGCAAATATCATGTTTTCTTTAATTAATAACATTAATTCATCTTTTACCATTTTAACCTTAATATAATAAACATTTAAACATGTAATGGTTGTCCAACAATGTCCATTTAATATATCAATGGTCCATTTACAACATAAAGACCTCACATTTAAAGAGACACATCAAATAGGCACTTTAACAAACAGTGGGGAACTTTTACATTTTACGCGATTAGGTCATTTTCACAAATTAAGCACACAAATGATCGAATTTTCATACAAAACTTTCACACATGTCAATTCACATATTATAAGCACTAAAAATAATATTAAAATATTTTTTTGACTATGATATGTGGTCTCGAAACCTCTATTTCGACTAGGGTCTAAACCGGACTGTTACGAAATAGTTAATAGATCATGCCTCCACTCGCTAATCCACTTTAGAAGTATTAGTTCCTTATGGCTTTCATAAACAATATGGAATAGATGGAAGAATAAAACATTGTAAATGAATCGAAGTGGAGAGTTTAAGAAAAGCCTGATTTATATAAATAATAACATGAATCTATAGAAGTTGATCGTCTTTTCAAATTAGATCTCTTAAAAGAAAACAATGAAAAAATAAACTAAACTTTAGAAAACCTAAGAAAGACAGAAAACAAAACTAAATCTAAAGAAAGAAACTAGGTTAATGGAAAGGTGTTCATAACATGTGCCAAATGAGCATATTTATAGCCTTTAGGTGGTTGTCGTCCTTAACCTTAGGTCAGCTGAAGTTCTCGAGCTTTAAGTTCTATTGTGCGGACCAAAACGCCCATGCTTCATGTTTAATTTCTGTCCTAAAGTCGATGTTGCGACACACCAAGACCTGTGTTGCGACATAGAAGTCAGTATACTCCTTATTGGGATGTCTTTAGGGGTAAGTCGTGACACCCTTAGTCAGTGTCATGACATTGAAGGCGGTTTCATACTTTCTCCATCCTGATCTCTATGATACGACATCAGGCCTTTCATGTTGTGATATAGCATCCAATATTAGCCTAAAATACCTTCTAATGGTCTACTGCACACTTACGAAATACTCTCTTAGGCCTCATTTGGCCCTTAAGGTCAATTAATGACTCAATTCGTACATTTTATTAGATATAAGTAAAACTAAATAAAGTTAATTAAAATATAAAAAAATGCTTGTATTCAGGCTCCTTAAGTGCAAAAACTAGTTTTATCTACTACATCGAATTACGACAGATAAAACTCCCCCACACTTAAGTCGTTGCTTGTCCTCAAGCAATATAAACAACGATAATAAAATGATGACCTTTGAGGAAATATGATATAAGTATTGACTTCGAAGCATACGGCTTAGGCATTTCATACTTACAAACAATCTTAACATGATAAGAGTTGACTTACCACTTTTGACCACAAACATCGAAGTTTAGTACATTACGAAGTATACAAATATTAAAAGTCTCACCTATAGGAATTCATCAATAAATCATACAAGTACTTCAATTATCCAAGCAGAATATAAATAGTCATTTATGCATATATTCAATATGATGTCCATTCATGTATAAGGATATTTTAGGTCACAGGATTTTTCAGCTTGTAACGTTCTAAGGCTTAAGATAGGTGTGAAATTCAAGAAAAGTAAGCATAAAAAAGGGTTACACACATGGAAATAGTTTGGCACATTTTATTGATCCCTATTTCTCATTGTTTCTCCATATATAGGAAATCATAGCATGACATAGTAACTACGGCTAGCCTTACGAGTTTTTGTGCAGTAATGAACGAGTTTTTCTTTCTTTTGTGACTTTTTCACTTTTCTTTTTTTCAATATATCTCACTTATGAATGCTTTTTCGCTAATTTAAGACCTTTTCTACTCGTACTAATTTCCTTTTTGGATTTTTCTTTTTGTTTTGCACATTAGGCTAACGTATAATTCACATATCACACTAATCTTTCCTATTTCACTCTATTTTTACAAACTCTGACATGATTTATCTACTTAACCCTCAATACATATGGCCAGATGTCTATAATCATGCATTGTAGGACCAAAGAAAAAGGGCAAATACAAATTAACATTTTCAGGCTCCAATCTTGAAATGTGGTTCATCAAGAAGTGTCAACAGGCTCAAAAATTGGTATTAAACGCGAAAAATAAATATGACAGATTTTTGGTTTTGGATGTGTTCTAAACAATGCCTTAGGTCATCCCTAAATATCTCAACATGCACAAATTTAATCAACCAAACAAACACAAATTCAACCATTTATCATTTATACTAGTATGCTTGTTTCCTTGTATTTTCTATATCTCTTGGTACAAATGATGGCTTAATACCTATTTATAATGTAACATATAGAACTTAAGAGTCTAATAATAAAAATTTTAAAATCTCCTATCATCATGCCAAACTTATTTATAACCATAAGCAACCTATGCACATACTCCTAACCAATCACTTGTATTTCTACAAGCTCAAGCACACAAAAGACAAGAAAAATCAAAGAAAATATAAAAAAATGAACCCAATTTTCTATGTTACCCTCTGCACTTTAGTTGACACATTGTCCTCAATGTGTAACCCATAAAAAGATAATGAGAGAAGTTACCCAATTGATTGTGGTCGCCTCATCTGCTAATGGTGGGTGCTTCCTCCTTTGACCATGTTAAGCTCGAATTGTTTGTGTCTCCTTCATGTTGGGTTCCTACATAGAAAACTTTAAAAAATGCAATAAATAAATAAATAACTACTATTAGTCCTACTTCTATACAATTAACATTCAATAAGTATCCAAAACTTAATACAAGTTTTCAAAAAATAAAAGAAATTATTCAAAAAATAAAAAAATTTATTCAATCATCTTCTTCAAAATCCATCTCCCCACTTCCATCATCCTCCTCATCCTCCTTATTTTCTTGCCCCTCTTCTTCTTTGTCCATATTTGTTGGCCCAAACATGTTAGGTGTATAATTGGGAACCCGGATGTTGTTTTGCCTAGCAAATTCTTCAAAAATTGGTCCTGATTCCTACATCCATTGAATCATCCAATCTAGCTTTAGATTACTACTCTCACTAACTTCTTGTTGAGCTTTTGTCAACCTCTGAGATGAAGCTAGTGTAGCTATCACTTCTTGCTTTCACTTGCTCCAATCTTTTATCTGTTTAGTTTACAGCTCGATATATTGTTGGAACAATGTGTCTCCAATGATACTTTTAGACGGATTCAGCGGTTGTTCAGTAGATGTCATAGGTACACCTAGATTTTTGCATAAGGTCATCACTAGATGGGGAAAGAAAACTCCTACCTTCTGGCCATCAATGCATCTTTTCATGTTTTGGTGGATCCATTTACCGACGCAAACCTTCTTTTTCTGTAAAATACAATAGAGTAACACTACTCTAAAAGTATTAAATTTAGAAACATTTAAATTAGGTACTATTCGTGTGCACACAAATTGAATCCAAATTTTAGCATCAAGAAACACAATCGATTGGTAGAAGGATATTGGGATATTGGTACCTACGCGATATTTCCATTCACCCCTCCCTTTAGTCAAAAAGTTTATAATACTATCCATATCTATATCTCTAAAGTATTCTAGATCAATTTCATCAATGAAATCGTTCTCATAATATAGAGCATTATAAAAATTGCAAATAATTCGAGAGGTTACTTGCACTTCCTTCCCCTGCACAAGTACCATATCCCACATACAACCTTCAGTATTTCTAGACTCATGGTCTCATAAAGACACATAGAACACTTGAACAATGAGGACCACAACATTCTCTTTTGGGATCATCTAAGAGCGTTCCCAACTATGGTATCTAACTGAAGGCCATATTTCCTTACACAAACCATTAAGGGATTGAATCCCCTTTATTAGATAAAGGTTTTTCCTTGAAGTTTAAATTTTTTTCCCAGTATTAGGGTTTGTGAAATTAGGAGGTTTCATTCGTTGATGGTTCAGGTTCACTGGTTCTTCTAACTTTTCTAGGAGGCATGATATTTCAATCATAATACTTTACTAAGCAAACAATTCAATGGAACAATAAAAGGTTGAATTTAGGAACCCTTAACCTGTAACGACCCGATAGTCACGGGTGTCAGAAAATGTATTTTTGAGACTCTTTTTTTTGTAAAATGGACTCGTAAATATTTATTAAAAATATTTAAGAAGTCAGTTGTGTAGTTAATTAGGTTTTGGTTAGTTGAATTAGCTTGAATTAAGAGTAATTAGGTAAAAGGACTAAATTGTATATAGAGTGAAAGTTAAATTATAGATTAAAGAAAATTAAAAGGACCAAATAAGCAATTATGCCAATTTCATAAATTGAGGTGGCATAAGTATGTATTTATTTAAAAATTTAAATTTAAAATATATATTATATTATATTATATTATATTATATTATATTATATTATATTATATTATATTATATTATATTATATTATATTATATTATATTATATTAACTAAATAAATAAAAGAAATGAAATAGAAAAAAAACAAACAATAGGAACGAAAGCAGAGAAGAAAGAAAGAAAAAAAAGAGAAAGAAGGAGAATTAGGGTTTCAAAGCTCAATTGGTTAGTCAATTTAGTCCCTTTTTCTTGTAATTTTTATGTTTTTAGAATCCCTGTATTAAATACCACCCAACCTATGTCAAAATTTTAGAAATTATTGAGTTTTTAAAGGTTGTCTATGTTGACTAATTTAAGTATTAGAGATTAAATTGATAGATTTTTAAGTTAGAAATGAAAAAGGATTGACTTGTAGAATAAATTATAAATTTTAAGTATTAGGGACTAAATTGTGAAAATTTTGAAATTTAGGGATTTAAGTGAAATTAGAAAGTTAAATCTATTTTAAAGTGGAAATTAAATGAAAATATAGAATTAGTTGTGAAAAAATAAAGTTAGTCTTGGTTAGCGACTAAATTGGAATTTAGGCAAATGTTGAATAAAAATTGAAATATTCAATATGAAAATGAATTGTATTATATTGATGAATTTTAATTGTTTTAATTCCGTAGCTAACATTGTGCCGAAAACTTCGACTAAGAAGGGAAAATATAAAGTCGACGAGGAATAGCTTAGAATTTCTGGTTTGTATTTCTACTATCCAAAACTAGTTATTAATTGTTGTATTTTTATTTATTTTTAACGGTAAGTAGTTGAGGTGAGTATATGAAATTTTGATATTGAATTGAATTGAATTCATTGTTTATGTGATTTTATGGAAAATTGATATTTGATATTGACTGTTATTGAATTGTGAAATTGAAACCCTATTAACTATATAGGGCTGAATCGGATATAGATGGCATGCCATAGGATTGGAAGAGTTCAGGGATTTCTTCGACTTTGAGTCGATGAGACACTGGGTATCAAATTATTGCTTCAGATTAATTTGATGAGGCACTGGGTGCCAATTTACTTTGGTTTAGCCGATGAGAACTGGCTGTCAAATTATTACTTCGAATTATCTAATGAGGCATTGGGTGCCAAACTAGTGTGTTGGTTGGATTCGTGTATCCGTCTGAGTCTGGACCGTGTTAATAGGGGTAATTAAATGAAATGACACTATGATCGATGTTGGATGATATTATATGTGAAATGAAAATGGGACTGTGAATTGAAATATGGATTGAGACACATGAATTGTGTATTCATGAATTGGACATGGAATGAACATTATGTTGTTTAAGTGAAATGTGTATTATATTGTGAGAAGCTATTTTATGGCAAATAATGAGAATTGAATATAGTATAAAATGATGTATTTATGATTTGAGTATTGAATGGTTAATGCTATTGTATAAATAAATGTGAATTTTAAATATTCAATTGTGCTTAATATTTAATTGTGCTTATTATATTATTTTGTCTTTAAATATTTGGATTATAGAAATACCATTGAGTTTTACTCAGCACACGGTTTTGTTTCCCGTGCACTGGTAGGTACTTAACTTTTGATCACCGATTCAGCATCTAACAATGATCTTGAGCTCAAATGTGGTGATGTTTATCCTTTGTGTTGGCATGTACATAGGGTGTCTAAATAATAGTTATTTTATTGTTTGATTGTAAATGAGGTTATAAGTGTAATTTTGGTTGGTTTTATACATATAAATATGTGTTTGTTTTTGAAGCCATATTATAGCATGGTAAATTGACCTAAATCTAGATAGGTGCATGTGAATTTAATTCTATGTTTAAGTGCTCATGAACTAGGTAAATTGATTTGGATTTGGTATGTTTATAATTTGGATTAAAATGATGCTTTGATGACTTGTTTTGATGATATGAAATGTTTGAAATTTTTGTCTGTTTGATCTGTAAACTTCGGTAATGCTCTGTAACTAGATTTCGGTGAGGGATACGGGTTGGGTGTTACATTTAGTGGTATCAGAGCTACACAGGTTTAGTCGATTCTTAGACTAAATCGAGCTTAGAATTAAGTTTAGAGGTACATGCCATAATTAAGTCAAATTGAGTCGGGATCTGGATGCTGAATATATATTTGTTTGTTTCTGTTTTATAGTTAAAGATGTTAGATGAATATATTGAAAACAGAGATCAAGAAATGTCTACTAAAGATGATGAATCTTATGAATTATGTAACACCCCAAACCCGGCCTAGACGTTATGGCTGAATCTGGCATGTCACATCGAAGTGTTTTTCGATAATTGATCTTTTCGGTAAAAATTAATTCTTGAATTTAAATCCTTTTATTATTTTTTAACAAAAGTTCTCGTCAAAACATTTACCCTATTAACCATTAGTGTTATATTAAATTGATTTAAAAATGTGGAAGCTTTTTAAGTCGATGAAGTTTAAAATGCGTGTTTTAGAAAACAATAATTGTTTTAAAAACTAGTCTTTGCCTAGACTAACAGTTTAAAAATATATAATCCAAAGCCCAATTAAAAATTAAATCCCACAAACGGCCTTATTACAAAATTAAAAACCCAAAAGAAAAATTTAAATTAAATAAAGTCAAATGCAAGACACAGCAGTCGTGTGGCCACGTCCAAGTCCCTTGCAGCACCAAATCGCCTAAGGCTGAGGATTACCTGTATAGTTAGAAAGAAAGGGTGAGTTTACGAAAACTCAGTGTGTAGCCCCCATCAGTCAAACAGTAAATAGTGCATACAGTAACAGTATGGGCCTGAGCCCTATTTAGTATTAGTACAGTCTGGGCCTTAGCTCCATACAGTAACAGTGTGGGCCTAAGCCCAATACAGTATTAGTACAGTGTAATACAATTATGCATCCCACCCAAATCCAGCCAGCACACCAACCGTACCAACCAACACACCATGTGGGGATATAAATCGACCCACCCAGCCAGCACACCAATATCGTAGCAAAATTACGATAATAATAATGCGGCATAGATAGCCGCAGAATAATAAATGTGGCAAAGCCACCAGTAATAGTGAATGTGACATAGTCACTAGTACAGTACTTCCTCCATATCAAAATCCCAACCCCATGCAGTATGTCATGTCATAAATATTACGTGTATGTAAAGTCATACTCAGTACAATCATATATGTGAATCATAAGCACATTTTTCATACGAAACATAAGGGCCTAATCGTCATTTTACCATACAGGGGTATTACGATCATTTTACTCTAGAGGGCATTACGGTCATTTTACCTACTAGGAGGTATTATAGTCATTTTACCCTACAGAGGTATTACGGTCATTTTACTTATTTTAGGGTTTCAGCTCAAATAATGACCTCTCCAAAGGTCTATAGTCACCTCGAGTGGCACAAATAACCTAAATGATCATAACGATGTAAATGGACCCACGGCCCATTACTCGGCCTAAGTTGGCCCACATGCTCGTGTGGCTCATTTAGCCCAAATTCAATTACGTCTATGTGACCTACATAGCCCAGTCCAATATTTATCACTTACTGTGGATTTAATCTGTGTGGGGCCCTCGAGCCCATTGGGCCCACACGGCCCTCTTTAGCCCAACATGGCCCATAACGGCCCAAGTCTACAGAAACGCTCGTGGTGGCATTTACAGTCTATCACTCATGATTTGTGGGCTTGGTTTACCCCACGAGTGATCGCACGCTCGTGAGGCCTCAAATGCCGATGTTTCGGCACTTCGGCTTTTCAGCTTTTGCTGATCTATAGTAAGGAAGGGTGTGGTTACGCACCTGTTTGCAAAATCAAGTGAACCGCTCTCCAACCCAAAGCCTACATTCCAATAAAGTACACTGTTAGTTTTCCAATCGATAGAATTCACAAAACTTAATCCCAAATTGCCACCCACTACTCACCTTGAACAAACGACAATGGCTTATTGCTATTTAAAACACTGACTCAAATGATCGTACATTTCTTGCCGATTAGCTGCATAAACCAAAGATCTTATTAGGTAGAATCAATTGTAGATGTGGCTTAAATCCACAAATATCATTTACAAAAACATAGGGATATTCGACCTTTGCCCAAAAAGAAGGAAGGTAATTCATTTACCTTTATTAGAAAATGAGAGGATAAGGTTTTAATCGCTTCTAAAACACTTACACTCCTTTACTCCACTGAAATCCCCAGAACCCATCGCATATTACAACACGAAGAAGAATGAGAAGCGTAGTCAGAAAACATAAGAAGAAAACATTCGGCTTCCAAAAAGATTCAAAAGAACAGATTTAAACACATATTGGAACAATCAAGAAACAAGAGAGGGAACATATGAGTACATATCGACTTATCAGAACTCTTACGAGACTAAAACCACAACACCAACAATAGGCACAAAAGTAATCGGCCCACACAAAAAGTAGGGAAAAATCGAAAGAAGATGAAAAAAAGAAAGAGGGACAATTGGTTAGGAAAAGAAACCAAACAAAAGAGATAATAGGGAAGAAAGAAACTATATTCGGCCAAGATAAAGAAAGGTGAGTGAGACAAGAGGAGAAGAATAAATTCAGTAGAGGGAATTATGGAGAAGAGAAAAGAGAAGAGGAAAGAAAACCTTCGGAGAAGATAGCCAAAATTCAGAAATTAGCCCTTAGGAGTTCCGACAAAATGAACAAAATACAAACCGAAGAAGAATGTCAAAGGAGAAAGAAAAAGAACCCGAATGGTCGATACGCAACTCGGCTATCAAAGGAGTACGAAACCAAAAGAGAGAAAAGGAGCAGCTACCAAAAACCCAATGAACTAGACCAAATCAGCACCAAGTCAAAGTCGAATAGACACCCCTAGACTCCCAAATTTGGCCAACTCTACCCGTTGTCAAAATCCACGATTTTCTCCACCAAAATCTCCTCCATATCCATAACAACCATCATTCAAACCCTTAATTCTCTCCCTTTGACCAAGTCCATAACCACCTCAGCAGAATTTCAATCTAACTCTACCTCTCTCACCTCATGACAATAAAATAAATACACCTTGTATGCCATGGGATTCGAACCCCAAGTTCTCCCAACTACCAAGTCACGCCACTTTCCACCAAGCCACAAGACTTTTTGTGACACATTTTACACAAAAATATTTATAAGGCCTACAAGCTAAAGCCAAGGTTCACTTAAGGGGAAAAACTAAAAATTTTGCAAAAGCCCAGACTTGAACCCAGGCTTTTCAAACACTCCCAAACACACCCAAATCACTTAGCCATTAAAGCAAACATGTAATTTGTGTCACTTTCTTGCTTAACTAGAATATTTTTGAGAAGACTCCTAACCGCTCCCATGCTCAAGGCCCAATACTTCTAGGCCCAATTTCGGGGCGTTACAAATTAGATGAGACAGAGTCTGCAACACCGAGTGTAAACCAAGTAGGTAATCAACCTCCTAATGTTGAACGAGGTAATTTTAGAGAAAGGAATGATTCACAGTTACTTAAAGCTATAGCCGATGCTCTTCAACAAATAGTAGGGACTGATCTGCTACGACATATACCACTACTATTCGTCGAGCTCCGATCAAAGAATTGCATAAGTATGGTGCAACTGAATTTTTGGGTTTGAAAGGAGTTGATCCTTCTACAGCTACAATTTGGACTGAATCTACAAAAAGAATTTTACAGCAACTTGAGTGTAATCCACAAGAAATTTTATTATGTGTTGTTTCTCTACTACAAGGATAAGCTTATACCTGGTGGCGGCCAGTGACATGTCATGTATCCGTAGATCTGGTAAATTGGCAATTCTTTCAAAAGAAATTTCAGAAGAAATATATGGGTGAATTGTATATTGAAGATAGAAGACAAGAGTTTTTTATGTTGAGACAAGGTGAAATGTCTATGGTTTATTATGAACAAAAGTTTTCACGACTTAGTAGGTATGCCACTGAGTTTGTACCGACTGAAGTTGACAGTTGTAAGCGATTTTTACGTATTTTACGTGATGAATTACGAGTACAGTTGGTATCACACAGTGTTACTAAATTTGCAGACTTAGTTGAAAGGGCAAAAATGGCAAAACAAGTTTTAGGTTTTGACAAAAAGACTGAGAATACTCGTACTGTTGGAAAGCGTCCTGGAGCTACTAGTTCAAATCCATAACTGAAGAGATCAAAAGAATTATGTGGTAGCTGGAGATCAATTTTTAAATTAGATAGAACTGATAGAAACAGTGATAGAAAACTGACAGTGTCTATTAGTAGTGTACGAGGTCCATCTCGGATACTGAAATTTTGAATTGTGAACATTGAAGGAAAAAGCATCGTGGTGAATGATGGAAATTAACTCAAGGTTGTTTTCATTGTGGATCTACAGAACATTTTGTTAGAGATTGTCTGAAGAATGAAAATGCTCAACCTGTTATTTCTCAGAGATCTATGCCTGCTTCTTGAGGTCGTGGGTCAAGTCCAAGTGGTTCATTTTCAAAAGGTGGTGCTAGAAAGGGAAATGATGCTATTACTCAACAATCAAAAGCTAGAGTACCAGCTCGAGCATATGTTGTACGGACTCGTGAAGAGGGTGATGTAAATGATGTGGTGGCAGGTATATTTTTATTGCATTCAGAACCTGTTTATGCTTTTATAGATCCGAGATCTCCACACTCATATGTTAGTACAAAATTAGTTGAGTTAGGAAATTTAAAGTCTGAAATGTCTAGAGTATCAATAGCAGTGTCTAGTCCATTAGGGCAAATTGTGCTAATGGATCAAATATGTTGAAGATGTCTGTTAATGATACAGAATAGAATCTTCTCTGTTGATTTGTTGATAATGCCATTTGGAGATTTTGATATGATTTTGGAAATGGATTGGCTTTTAGAGCACGGGGTAATTTTAGATTGTTGTAAAAAGAAGTTTATTATTCAAAGTGAAAATGGAGATAAGATTGATTTGAGATCTGGATATTATCAGCTGAAGGTGAAAGAAAATGATGTACCGAATACAACATTTTATACATGGTATGGTCATTATGAATTCTTAGTAATGCCTTTTGGATTGAAAAATGCTCCAATAGCTTTTATGGATCTTATGAACCGTATTTTTCAACCGTATTTGGATCAATTTTTTGTGGTTTTCATTGATGATATTTTGGTTTATTTAATATCTGAATCTGAACATGAACAACGTCTCAGATTTGTTCTGCAAGTGTTACGAGAGAAGCAGTTGTACGGGAAACTTAGTAAATGTTAAGTCTGGTTATCAAAGGTTGTATTTTTGGGGCAAGTTGTCTCAGTAGGTGGAATTAGGGTTGATCCAAAAAAGATTGAAGTAATTGTTTAGTGGAAAGCACCGAAAAATGTGTCAGAGGTTTGTAGTTTCCTTGGATTTGCTGGTTATTATCAAAGATTTGTAAAAGGATTTTTGAAGATAGCTTTGCCGATGACCAAGTTGTTACATAAGAATGTTCAGTTTGTCTGGGATGATCAATGTTAGGAAAGTTTTAAGAAGTTGAAGTAAATGTTGACTAAAGCACCGGTTTTGACTTTACCAGAATTGGGAAAAGATTTTGTTGTGTATAGTGATGCTTCTTTGAGCGGTCTTGGTTGTGTTCTAATGCAAGATGGAAAAGTTATTGCTTATGCATCTCGTCAATTGAAAACGAATGAACACAATTATCCAACGTACGATCTAGAGTTAGCTGCTGTGGTTTTTGCTTTAAAAATATGGAGACATTATTTGTATGGTGAGAAATGTTATATATATACTGATCATAAAAGTCTTAAAAATCTTCTATCTCAAAAGGAGCTAAATTTGAGACAGCGTCGTTGGACATAGCTTTTAAAAGATTTTGATTGTGTTATTAATTATCATCTTGGTAAAGCTAATGTTGTAGCTGATGCATTGAGTAGAAAAGCGAAGAATTGAATTGCGAGCAATGTTTGCATAGCTCAAGATCCATAATGATGGAAGCTTATTGGCCAAATTGAGAATCAAACTAGTGATGTTTGATCAAATTAAGTCAAGACAATCGAAAGATGACAAGATAATGAAGAAAAGAGAAAATGGTTCAGAATGGTATGCTAGAGAATTTCAGTATTGATGAACATGGTTGTTTGAGATTTCATAATCAGATCTATGTTCAAAATGTTTCTGAATTAAAAGAGTTGACACTTTGAGAAGCTCATGATAGCCCTTTTGCTTTACATCCGGGAGGAACAAAATGTATCGAAATCTGCGAGAATCATACTGGTGGCTGGGAAAAAAAAGAGATGTAGTTGAGTATGTAGCTAAATGCTTGACTTGTCAAAGAGTAAAGGCAGAGCATCAGGTTCCGACTGGACTACTTCAGCTATTAATATTCCTGAATGGAAATAGGACTATACCATGATATATTTTGTAACGGGGTTATCATTATCGGAAAGTAAGAAAAATGCTATTTGGGTATTTATTGATCAACTTACAAAATTGGCTCATTTTATAGTGGTTAGAACTGATTGGTCACTTCAAAAACTTGCTGAAGTTTACATTCGGGAAATTGTGAGATTACATGATATTCCTATGTCGATAATTTCTGATCGAGATCCACGGTTCACATTGAGATTTTGGAGACAGTTACATGAATCTCTTGGTACTCGACTCATCTTTAGAATAACTTTCCATCTGTAGACTGACGGACAATCTGAGTGAGTTATTCAGATTTTAGAAGATATGCTTCGAGCTTGTGTTATTAAGTTTGAATTAGGTTGGGAACGTTATTTTCTGTTGAATGAATTTTTATATAATAATAGTTTCCAATAGAATATTCAAATGGCCCCATATGAAGCTTTATATGGTCATAGATGTCAATCACCTGTGTGTTGGATGTTAATTCAAGAAACGGGGGACACTGTTAAGAAGATTGGAGATAGACTGAAATCAGCTTTTGATAGACAGAAATCGTATGCAGATTTGAAACGTTGGGATATTGAGTATTCTGTTGGAGATAAAGTATTTCTCAAAGTTTCGCCTTAGAAGAAAATTTTGAGATTTGGTCGAAAAGGGAAATTAAGTCCTCATTTTATTGGGTCGTATGATATTGTGGAAAGAGTTGGGCCAGTTGCCTATCATTTCGCCTTACCTCCGGAATTGCAGAAAATTCATGATGTTTTTCATGTATCAAAGCTCAAAAGGTATCGATTAGACCCCTCTCATGTTATTTCGACAGAGGATATTGAAATATGACCCGATTTGTTATATGAAGAAGAGCCGGTTGAGATTTTAGCACGGGAGGTAAAAGAGTTGCGTAATAAACGAGTTCTGTTAGTGAAAGTGTTGTGGCGTAGTCATAGTGTAGAAGAAGCAACTTGGGAACTAGAAGAAACAATGAGATCCCAGTACCCCACCTTTGTTTAAGTAAATTTCGGGGACGAAATTTATTAAGGGGGAGAATTGTAACGACCCGATAGTCACGGGTGTCAAAAAATGTATTTTCGAGACTCTGTTTTCGTAAAATGGACTCGTAAATATTTATTAAAAATATTTACGAAGTCAGTTGTGTAGTTAATTAGGTTTTGGTTAGTTTAATTAGTTTGAATTAAGAGTAATTAGGTAAAAAGACTAAATTGTATATAGAGTGAAAGTTAAATTATAGATTAAAGAAAGTTAAAAGGACCAAATAAACAATTATGCCAATTGCATAAATTGAGGCGGCATAAGTATGTATTTATTTAAAAATTTAAAGTTAAAATATATATTATAATATTTAATAATAAAACTTAAAAGTTAAGTATATATATTATATTATATTATATTATATTATATTATATTATATTATATTATATTATATTATATTAACTAACTAAATAAAAGAAATGAAATAGAAAAGAACCAAACAATAGGAACGAAACAAAGAAGAAAGAAAGAAAAAAGAAAGAAGGAGACTTAGGGTTTCAAGGGTTCAAAGCTTAATTGGTTAGTCAATTTAGTCCCTTTTCTTGTAATTTTTATGTTTTTAAAATCCCGGTATTAAATACTGCCCAACCTATGTCAAAATTTTAGAAATTATTGCGTTTTTAAATGTTTTCTATGTTGAATAAATTGAGTATTAGAGATGAAATTGATAGATTTTTAAGTTAGAAATGAAAAAGGATTGAATTGTAGAATAAATTTTAAATTTTAAGTATTAGGGACTAAACTATGAAAATTTTGAAATTTAGAGATTTAAGTGAAATTAGAGAGTTAAATCTAGTTTAAAGTGGAAATTAAATGAAAATATAGAATTAATTGTGAAGAAATAAAGTTAGTCTTGGTTAAGGACTAAATTGGAATTTAGCCAAATGTTGAATAAAAATTGAAATATTCAATGTGAAATTGAATTGTATTGTATTGAAGAATTTTAATTGTTTTAGATTCCGTAGCTAACGTTGTGCCGAAAACTTTGACTAAGAAGGGAAAAGATAAAGTCGATGAGGAATAGTTCAGAATTTTTGGTTTTTATTTCTATAATCTAAAACTAGTTATTAATTGCTGTATTTTTATTTATTGTTTATGGTAAGTAGTTGAGGTGAGTATATGAAATTTTGATATTGAATTGAATTGAATTCATTGTATATGTGATTTTATGGAAAATTGATATTTGATATTGACTATTATTGAATTGTGAAATTGAAACCCTATTAACTGTATGGGGCTGAGTCGGATATAGATGGCATGCTATAGGATTGGAAGAGTTCAGGGATTTCTTCGACTTTGAGTCGATAAGACACTGGGTGTCAAATTATTACTTCGAATTAATTCGATGAGGCACTGGGTGCCAATTTACTTCGGTTTAGCTGATGAGGCACTAGGTGTCAAATTATTACTTTGAATTATCCGATGAGGCACTGGGTGCAAAACTGGTGTGTTTTGGTTGGATCCGTGTATCCGTCCGAGTCTGAGTCTTGTTAATAGGGGTAATTAAATGAAATGAAACTATGATCGATGTTGGATGATATTATATGTGAAATGAAAATGGGACTGTGAATTGAAATATGGATTGAGACACATGAATTGTGTATTCATGAATTGGACATGGAATAAACATTATTGTTGTTTAAGTGAAATGTGTATTATATTGTGAGAAGCTATTTTATGGCAAATAATGAGAATTGCGTATGGTATAAAATGATGTATTTACGATTTGAGTATTTAATGGTTAATGCTATTGTATAAAAAATGTGAATTTTAAATATTCAATTGTGCTTATTATATTATTTTGTCTTTAAATATTCGAATTATAAAAATACTATTGAGTTTTACTCAGCGTACGATTTTGTTTCCCGTGTGCAGGTTAGGTACTTAACTTTTGATCACTAATTCAGCATCCAACAAATATCCCAAACTCAAATATGGTGATGTTTATCCTTTGTGTCGGCATGTACCTAGGGTGTCTAAATAATAGTTATTTTTTGGTTCTATTGTAAATCAGTTATAAGTTTAATTTTGGTTGGTTTTATACATATAAATATGTGTTTGTTTTTGAAGCCATATTATAGCATGGTATGCAACACCCCAAACCCGGCCTAGACGTTATGGCCGTATCTAGCTATATCACACGATAGTGTTTTTGAAACCTCGTTGTTATGATGAAAACATTCCATGTTAATATCTTTAATAAACCCTTGTTAGAACTTAGGAAGTCGAATTTATTCCTTTAAAACATTTGTTTTGAAACATCTCTCGTTGCGGAAGCTTTAATAAAACAGTCTAAGTGATCATGCGTTTAGAAAATACTTTAACTTTTTGAAAACTGAATTTCCTACGACCAGCAGGTATAAATCCATAAATTAAAATAAATAAATAAAAACCCAAATTTAAAACCAAAGTCCCAGAGGGTCATTAAATTACAACCCAAATAATCAATAATAATCAAATTATAAATCACAAATTGAAAACCATGAAGTCCAAAAATTACTGTGGTCACCGCTAAGTCCTTTGTCGCACCGATCCGTCTAAGTCTGGGGATTACCTGTGCACATTAAACAAAAAGGGTGAGCTTACATAAACTCAGTTTGTAATCCCGCAGAAACAAACAAACAATCAGTATTCATAGTGCAGAGTTGAGCAATCTTGGGCCTAAGCCCTTTTTAGTATCAGTGATAGTTTGGGCCGTAGCCCATCTTAGTACAGTGTCAAAAATGCAGTAGGGCCTTAGCCTATCACAGTATCAGTAGTAGTAATAGTTATACAATAGCAAAATCCTACCCAACCAGCCTCTACACACCATCTCCGTCCATCCCTACACTCCATGTGGGGATATAATCAACCCACTCATCCCTACACTCCAAGTCGTACCGAATGTGGCACAAAATAGTAGTTTGCAGCTGAGCTGCTAGTAAATTAGGCTTAAAGCCTTTCAGTACACTTCCTCCGAATAACAACCCCCAACCCAATGCAATGCAACATACAATGGATGATATGCTATTTTGCAATTTCAGTACATATATTCAGTTTAGATATTAACATGCTCAGTATAGATATCATACATTTAGGGGTTTAAGTAGCGCTTACCGACCTTACAGTAGGTTTACAGTCGACATGGATGACCCGTGCAACCTTAGAAACATTTCGGTAAAAATGGGCTCACACGCCCATGTGATCTACCCGTGTGGGCCCACACGCCTGTGTGGCCCACTCGGCCCAAATTAGCCTTGGCTGTGTGGTCTATTTTTAATGTAACTCATGCTAGCTAAATATTCATATATGTTTTCACTATTTACTTATATGTTCATTCAAAGCCGTCTACTTGAGTCATTGTCACTAAATTATTTATATATTGAGCTACAGAATTTCAAATTAAGATCCGCTTCATGTTTTTGAAACTAGACTCAAATGCCTTTCTACCATAAAGTTTTTAGAATTTATAGTTTATCAAATAAGTACAGTAAAATCTTCAAATTTATCCCTATTCTACTATTTGACGGCTTCAACCTTTCCTTACTAAAAATTATATATCTCTTAGTACGGAATTTGGATGATGTTTCCATTTTTTCTCTTGAAAATATACTCGTTAAGGATTTAAAAATATAAATTTAAGCCCCTAATTAATTTTTTTACGATTTTTGATGATTTTCCAAAGTCAAAACAGGGGAATCCGAAATCATTCTGACCTTCTCTCACAAAATTTATTATAACTCATAATTTACAATTCTATTTCTTACACTGTTTCTTCTATGACTAGACTCAATAAAAATTAATTTCATATTTTATTCAACCTCTAACTCAATTTACACTATTTTTGATGATTTTTCAAAGTTAGACTACTGCTGCTATCTAAAACTATTTTAGTGCAAAATGTTGATTTCCAAGTTTATAACACCCTAATTTCCTTTCTCTACAATTTTTTTTTTGCATCATTTTCTCTTATTTCTCTTATTTCACGACAGCAAGTAATTTTGGCTTTTTTTAATCCCGTTTGCTGCGTTTTGGATACACACCTGGTATTGTTTCTGATGCGTAAGCACTCCTAAGTCTCCAGAACCTAAAAATCGACCAACATATCTCCAGATTAATCACTTAATTCCTTTCTAATCAAACAATTTCGGAAGGAACTCAACTAGAAGCCTAACAAAACCCTTACCTCGTTTGAGTAACCACGACTTCGCATAATCACATCGTCGATTCAAAACCATCAGCCCCTTGATTAACTACTGAACATCAAAAAAGAATCCCCCTTTTAGAGATTAACCAAGAACGATTAACAATAGACAAAACTGTTACTAACCAAACACGCGCAACCAACGATGAACAACCGAATCAAATGAAAAAAAAAGAAAGAAATGAAAGGGGAAAAAATAATGGAAATTTTGGCAGTAACTAGGGAAAGAACCGGTAGAGGAGAGAAAAGAAGAAGAAGAAGAAGAAAACATCAGAAAAAGTTTAGGGAATTGGAGAGAAAACCAAAACTCTATTGTTATTATTATTTTTTTGCAATAAAAAGATAATCAAATTATTTTCTGATAACCTCTCTCAAATTATCTCCTAAAATCACTCCCTATTAACCCACTAAAGCACAACTATTTAGAATTTTGCCCCAACACAACTCTTAGCCGAAATTGGAGCAAAAATACTGTCTCCACACCATCACATAGAATTGAACACAGGACCTCCAACACTTTAACACTCCACTTAACTACCAGACCAACAGGCCCATTCTGATATAAACTTATCAATAATTAAACTTAAGCCCTTTGCACAAGGTTAAGGCTTTATTTATAAAAATACCAAAATTTGCCCAAGTAAGGCTTGAACTTGGGACCTCACACACACACACCTAGAACACTTAACGACTGAAGCAGATACACACTTGTGTGTCACACATACACAAAATCAAAAATTAAAATTTTGGGGCATTACATGGTAAATTGAACTAAATCTAGATAGGTGCATGTGAATTTAATTCTATATTTAAGTGCTCATGAACTAGGCAAATTTATTTGTATTTGGTATGTTTATAATTTGGATTAAAATGATGCTTTGATGATTTTTTTAATGATATGTAATGTTTGAAATTTCTGTCTGTTTGATCTATAAACTCCGGTAATGCTCCGTAACCCGATTCTGGCGAGGGATATGAGTTGGGGTGCTACATAACTTGTAATATATAGTCGAAGTTCGTTTTAATTCCTTGCTTGTCTATGATGTTCCCAGTCCTTGTTGCCCCAAATAGGGTTGAAGAGTTTGTGAAGAATAAATATAATGTTTAATAAATTAAGGGTTTAGGGTTTAAAAGGTTTTGAGAGATTTGAGAGAGTTTGAGGGATTAAGGGTTAAAAGGTGTTTTAATTAGAAGTATATATGGTTTTAGGTTATAAAATTGGGTTTTATAGTGTTAAAAATTGGGTTAAATAAATAGTAAGCCACCGGGTTGCAAGAATGCGTTGGGTTAACCCTACAAAAAATTGCAAAGATGTCCCCACATAGGGGTTTCGTGTCGTGACATCCTTGGCAGTACACTGATATCGCAACACGTTCGTCAGTTTGGAGGCCTCAAGGAAACTATTTGCTATGTCATGACTCATTAGGGCGATGTCGTGACACTAACTCTGTTTCGGCTAAAAACTTCTAGCTTTAAAGATGTTTCAGTTTAGATATTGTTGAATCGATGGAACAAACCAAAAATGCCAAGGGGTGAATTGGAAGCAAAGAAAAATATGCAGCTAAGAACACAATGATTTATTGTGGTTTGGCCCCAATTGCCTGCTCCACTACCTTAGCTTTCCACAACTAAGGATTTTCTCCAAATTCACTAATTTGGAAATCTTTGAAGATAAGATTTAACCTTTCAATCTCTTTTAAGACTTATACCCCAAAATCTTAAGATACAACTCCCTTAAGGTTTCTACCCAAACCTTAAGAATAAACCCTTTCTCAAAGAGAAGCAAACAAGCAAACAAAGAAATAATCCTTACAAGATCATGATGTTTGCCAATTAAGCACTAAGACAAAGAAGAACATTTGAGCTAAATAAATACAATGAAAGCTCACAAGTGTTTACAAGAAAAGGTATGAAATAATTAAACTGTAGGTTGTTTTGATTGATCTTTAAGCCTTGCACATGTTTCTTGTTGTTTCTAAACCTTCGGAAGATGGTATTTATACCCTCTAATTGATTTCCAACTGTTGTGGTTGTTCTAGAAGAGAATGTAGTCGTTGGGGATGAAATACCAGGTCATTAACTTCATCTGTAGTAACAGGTATCGATACATACTAAAAGGGATCGATATTTTTTGTAATTAATGCTGATTTCAGTGACCGTTAGAGCAAGAATATCGATACCTTAGGAAATCTATCGATACTTTAAGAGGGGTTTGAAAATGGCAGAATGTCAATTTGGTATCTATTATTAGAGGAGTATCGGTATCTTGTAAAGTACAGATACTTAGACAAAAAATATCAATAACTTTTTGTCCTAGAGCAGTTCTGACTTGTTTGAAAATGGTTAAAACATATTTGAAAATATTTGACTCAATTGAAACTTTTTCAACTTGATTTTATCAAATTTCTCAACTTTACTTTTTATTCAGAAACACTTTAATTTGTTATATCAAAACATATAATCCAATAAGGCTTAGTTTAATAAAAATGAACCTACATCAAATAAAAGTCAAAATCTAAACTAGGTGGTTAGTTAAATATAAAACAATTTACAAAAGTTAAGCAGCAATTCAACTAATTTTTAAGTTTTACTGTTGGATTCATTCTACAGTGTCATCAATTCACTGATGGAGGATTTTCCTGTTCTCTCGCTATTGGTCCATCTTCCATTGTGCCATTCCACCCGTACTCATTTTTCCCTTTCCTTAAACATGTTTATTCTGTCTGTATGCATAAAAGAAAGTGTGTCCCTTGACTCAGGGATGTTAGAAATAAATAATTTTTTACATTACTCCTCTAACTTTCTCCTATCTTCCTCGCTCGATTGATGACCACATTTAAATGTTTCTGTCTCACCATTGACTTTCATAGTTAAATTGTTTTTCTCTAAATCAATGGTAGACCTAAAAGTAGCCAGAAAGGTCTTCCTAATAAGATCGGTATCTCACGATCTTCGTCAAAATCAAGTACCACAAAATCTGCGGGAAAAATAAAACTTTTCACTTTGACTAACACGTCTTCCAATACCCCTTTTGAACGTACCAAAGACCTGTCAACCAACTGTAATGTTATTTGAGTAGTTTTTAGATCCCTAACTCGAGTTTTTCAAAAATCGATAGAGGTATTAAGTTAATACTAGCTCCTAAATAGCATAGAGCTCTATTAAAATGAATGATCCCTATCTCTATAGGAATAGTAAAACTTCTTGTGTCTTTCAATTTTTAAGGTACCTATCCTGAAATAGTCACGTTACAGGAAGCATTTAAAGTAACTTGTTCTCCTACCTTAATTTTCTTATGCCTAGACATCATTTCCATTTAAAACTTAGCATATTTGCGAACCTTTTAAATTAACTCAATTAGAAGTAGGTTAAAATTTAATGTTTTAAACAAGTTTAGAAAACTTAAAAATTCAACCTCATCCCGCTTTTATTTTTCTTCTAGTCTTGAAGGGAATGGGATTTTTGCATCAGCAGACTCTTTAGAAGTTAGTTCCTTCTCTGTCTCCACTGTCGGTGTGGTTACCTCCTCTGGTTCTAACTCATCTTCTACTTCTAGGGATACTTCTTGAGGATCATCATTCTTCTCTGCAATTATCTCTGAAGTAGTGGTTTCTAGGCTACTCAGTACTTTACCCTATCGGAGCACAATTGCTTTCACATGCTCATTACCTTCTCTCTGTGAATTATCTTCCGTGTTGCTAGGAATACCTGTGTGAATTTTTATTTTGATGTTACCCATCATGCTCATCAATTGGTTCATTTGATCCTCGAGTTTAGTCAATGTTCTTATTGGATTGGTGCACTTAGACTGCACCTATTTAACATCAGTTCTCATTGACTGCATTTCTTCCTCAATTCTATCCAGTCGTTGACCACATGCAGTATGGTCACTCGGGTTGGTCCTATCCTGAGGCTTCTGCAAATAAGGAGGTTGGTAATTAGTATCTTTAACTTGATTTGAACTGTTACCTCCTCCTTGGTTTCCTCCCCATCTTAAGTTTGGGTGATCCCTCCAGCTGGGATTGTATGTATTCGAATAAGGGTTTCCACCCTTATTCCCAATGTAATTTATATCCTCAATAGGATTATTAATATAATGGAAAAGTGGCTTATCTCCTCCATGCATAGAGGGTGTAGAAGCAGATTGAATACGATTAAGTCTATCCGCTATTAGATGATACTTATCATCCTTCTGGATAACTTTGACCATAGTAGGTTTTTGGCCATATGTGAAGCGTTCAATTGGCCACTGACAGGAATTTAATGCAATGTTCTCAATGATCTCGTATGCATCCTCATACGTTCTATTCATAAAGGCTCCTCCTGCTACTCATTCTAATCCAGATCGTGCGTTTGTATCCAACCTATTATAAAAAAATACAGTAGCATCCACTCAAGAAATTCGTGGTGCGGGCATTTTTGAATCAAAATTTTGAAATTTTCCCATGCCCCATAAAAACTTTCTCCCTCCATCTTTTTAGAAACAAAAATCTCTCTCCTTAGTTGGACTGCTTTGCTAATCGGGAAAAACTTCTGTAAGAACTTTCAATCGAGTTCATCCTATGTCGTGATAAACCTTGGTGCCTGCGAGTCTAACTAAGGAAAAACATTATCAATCAAGGAAAAGGGGAAAAATTAAAGACGAGTAGCGTCATTAGTGACCCCGTTATACTTAAAAGTATCATAGAGTTGAAGAAACCACTTTTAAATGTAAATTAGGGTTTTTTTTGTCATAGTGCCCCTAAATTGCATATTGTAATGCCCTAAAATTAGGGTTCGAATTATTCAAGTTAGGTGGTTAGTTCAGTGGTTCGGTGGAACTGTTAAGTTGGTTTTTGCATTTTAAGAGCAGAATGAGCCTACTGGTTCAGCCGCTAGCTCTTTAGGGTAGCTTACCTTTGGTTTTGGGTTTTAGTCCTCGTGTTTGCAATATGGGAAATATTTTTGTTTGTGGTTTCAATTCTGAAAATTTTGATAGGTTAAATTTTTATTAAAAATATTTCTAATTTATTTTTTTATTTTATTTTGAAATTTTTAGGAAAATCAGAAAATTCCCAAAATTCTTTACACGTTCCTTTATTTCCTCTCATGTTAGTTTTTAATTTTTTTTCCCAATTGGAGATTTTTCCTTTTGACTTCAAAATCCCTTTGTTCCAACATTTTCCTTTTTCTTTCTCTTTTGTTCTTTAAGTTTTTCTTCCTTTTTAATTTCAACAAGTTGTTGAATTCCATTTTAAGGAGGTTCATCTCTTTTCACATCTAAATTCAATTCGGATTCGTATAGGAAGAGTGATTTGTGTGATCTTGTAATCTGGTTTTAGTTTGGCTCAATGGTGGGATTGATCATTTGTTGGTGCTTTTAAACTCGTAATAAGGTGTAATTTCCTAAACATTTGTATTTTGGAATGATTTTTCTATGAATTTTCATGGCTGTGCATAATGTTTGGTAGTGGCTTTGAGGCACACGGGTCGTTCACACAGTCGTGCGCCGTTTGGAAATTAGGTAAGTTTTGTGACACATAGTCTGGGGTGGGTCACACGCCCGTGTGACCTATGTTGAGAAAATTAGTTAATCACACATGCGCATGTCATTTAGTCACATGAGCGTGTATGCCAACCACACGGGTGTGTCTTTCCTGCTCCTTTAATGTTTTAATTTGGTCACATGGGTCAATGAGTTACACAGTCTGGCCACATGGCCATGTTGTAACATCCTGATTTTAGCCAAATCAGAACTGTGGTTTCGGAACCATAAATTTGAGGTCAAAAATTTATTTTAATATTATTTTTGGTGTTTATAGCATGTGAATATGTATTTGTAAAAAATTTCGTGAGCTAATTTTATCGTTTAAATGATTAATTTGAAAAAAAAAGACTTAATCGCGTAAAATGCAAAAGTAGCATGCTATAAGTTAAAAGTGCTTAATTGCCATGACTTATTAAATGTGAGGTCCTTATGTTGTAATTAGTCCATTGATAGTGGATATGGACATAAATGGCCTTGAGTTATGTGATTTATAATGTTTTAATTAATGGATAAAATGGTAATTTGGTTATGAAGTTAATATAATTAAAACAAAACCAAATGCTCTATCATCTTTTATCAAACTTAGCTGAAAATTGATGAAGGAAGAATTTATTTTCATGTTTTTAGGGTTCGACCATTGTTAAGCTTGATTAAGGTACGGTTTTGATCCATTTTTGATGATTTCTATGTTTTTGTGATCGTTGCTTTGAGTACTAGCTAGCCCATGCCTCAATTTTTGAAAGTGTTGATGATTTTGGAAGTTGCCATTGATGAATTCATGTGTTTTTGGATGTTTGAAGATGAAATATGAAAGCTTGGCGTTTGATATACATGTTTTTTAAGTGATTTTGAGTAAAAATGCATATTAGGGATTAAATTGAGAAAAATGTAAATTGAGGGGTTAAATTGTGAAATAGATGAAAAATATGGGTTGTTACGGACCTATAGAGAATTCGTCTAAGCATGGGTTTTACTAAATTTTTTGTAATTTGTGTTTTTGCGAAATAGGGACTAAATTGAATAAATGTAGAACTTTAGGGGCTAAAGTGAAAAAATGCTCAAATATGTGTTTGTGGACTAAATTGAATGATTTGGTGAATAAATGAGTTAATTTTGAATGTGTTTAGATCAAGAACAAAAGAAATCAGATTTAGATCGAGGAAAATTGAAAGTTATCGAATAGTCGATCCGGTCCATCTATTTTGACTACGAGGTAAGTTCATATGCAAATAAATGTCTTTAAATTGAATTATACATGTTTGATTGTTATTGAAACGTTATGAATGTTGAATGAGCAATTACGAGCAAGAATCAACAGAGTTACGACATCCAAAAGTCCCGTATGAACCTTAGGAATAGTATATGTAACACCCCAAACCCGGACTAGATGTTATGGCCGAATCTGTGATGTCACATTGGAGTGTTATTCCAAATACACATTTGATGAGAGACCGCTTTTCTTAAAAGTTCCTTTGGGTTGATTAAAACTTAGAATGTCTTTTCATAAGGAAAACTCGAGTTATTTTAGAAAATCATTTTCGGTTGTCATTAAATTCTTTAAACAATAGTGTTTCAAAAACTCCCATAACGCATTGTGTAAACCTGGCGTTTGTAGAAAATCATTGGTTTATAACTTTTTAATTTTAAAAACCCAAAACCTACTGCTAACAGGTAAAAATTTAAGCAAATAAATCCCAAAATTAAATAAAAATTAAAGCGGCCTTATTACATAATAAAAACCCGAAATAAAACATTAATTATAGTATAAAAAGAAATAACTACGTTGAGTGGCCACCATTGATTCCTCCGTCACTTCGATCCGTCTAAACTTGGGGATTTCTTGCACAGATAACAAATGGGTGTGTTTACAAAAACTCAGCGTGAGAAATCCTATCATAGCAAACAATTAGAGTAAACGCAATATGGGCCTAAGCCCTATCAGTTTCAGTTAGGGGCCTTAACCCCTTTTCCAGTAATAGTAGCAGTCTGGGCCTTAGCCTATTTTAGTACCAGTGACAGTCTAGGCCTTAGCCCATTTCAGTACAGTATGCAAACAAAGAGTCCTACCCAATCCATCCGCTACACACCAACTCCGTACTAGCCCTACACACCATGTGGGGAAAAAAATCAACCCACCCAACCCTACACACCAAATCGTACCGAATTCGTACTAAAATAGTATTTGCAGCAGAGTTGCCAGTAATAGGCTTATAGCCTTTCAGTATACTTCCTCCAAAATCATATATCCCACCCCATATAATGCACCATAATAACATACGTGTATGCAAAAATATCATGCTCAAGCACAGTCATACATAATACAGGAGTATTTCAATCAATTTACCTCACAAGGGTATAATGGTCATTTCATCAGTATAGGGTCTAAGTATACTTACCGACCCAACAGTAGGTCCATAGTCATGTTAGGCGACCTGTGCACCCTTAATAGTCAACCACAGTTAATGGGCCTACAACCCATATTGCGGGCCCACAAAGCTTAAAAATGGGCTTAGCCATGTGGTTTACATAGCCTAGCCCAATATTTACCACACTTGGTGCGACTTCTCTGTGTGGGGCCCACAAGCCCATTGGGCCCACACGGCCCAATTTGGCCCAGAATGGCCCAATAATTTCTTGGCCCATGAAAGTGCTCATGGCCATCACATCGACCACACGACCATGTTTCGTTACACGACCTGCCACACGGGCTGCCATACGCTCGTGTGGTGTCGACATCTATTTTTTTGGCTTTTCGACTTTTGTTATCACACATCTATTAGTAGTGTTCACACACTTGTACCGAGATTGTAGCTGAACGCTTCTGAAATCCAAGCACCAAACGAATAATCGCAAAACCCCTATTGCTCCAACCCCAATGTTCTCTCCAACACTTTAACCTTCACACGCAAAATAATTAACCAATTCATAAGAATCTATAATCCCGTCTTACATATACCTAGAGCTTAAAACACTTACCATGAGTGAAAAGATTACTTGTTGAGAGAGGATAATTAGCCTAACCCCTTGACTATCAAGATCAAACCCCTAGCAACAATCAGCAGAACCACAGAGTTAGAAAACAATCATTAAGATGGAAAAGAATAGTCACGAAACAAATATGGCGACACAGCAACATCTGGGTACAAACCAAGGATTCGCAATCCCAAAACAAAACTCAATTACCTTATTCCAAAGCAGAGAGTTTCGGTTTCCAAAAGAAAAGAGTGATCGGCTAACAATGAGAAAACAAAATGAGTAGAGAGGAAAAGAGACACATGATATTCGGCCAAAGCACCACAAGGAGCCACAGTTGAGGAAAGGAAGAAGAACCGAGAAAAGATCAAAAAGAGATTCGTCTAAACAAGTCAAGTGAATA
The DNA here is from genome assembly GCA_025698465.1 of Gossypium longicalyx. Lineage (NCBI taxonomy): Eukaryota > Viridiplantae > Streptophyta > Magnoliopsida > Malvales > Malvaceae > Gossypium > Gossypium longicalyx. The sequence continues at coordinate 16,436,624 of CM047005.1, read as the reverse complement.
AGGAAGAATGAAAAGAGGTTTGGCAACTGCAGAGAAAGGTCTAGAAGTACACAACCCGAAAGAATGCCAAAAGAAAAGATACTCGTATGGTCACCCTAGAATTTGGCTACCAAAACCCCAACAGTAGATAGCCTCCTCAAAACCGAAAGTGCAAAAGGCCGAAGACCTAGCTAGCAATCGAAATGAAAATCAAGAAGCCTCAATACATCCCAAACCGAATCGCTTTGAGTCTCCAGAGTCCCTATATGGCACTAACACTCCCCCTCTCATCACCTCCCCTTGATTTACTCCTAAAACCTCTCCACAACATCCCCTAACTGAACATTATTCCAATCCCCCTTTTTCCTCCTAACTTTAGGCTACAAGCTCCCCCACTCCACTCAAACACCCCAACCGTCCTAGCAATAGAGTCTCACTGCTACACAACCACCCGTTCGGCCGTTTGTAAAAAAAATAAGACATCCTTGCATGTCGCAAGACTCGAACCTCAGTTTCCTAGCTACTGCAACATGCTACTATCCACTGGACCAATAGACTTTTTATGCCCTGACTTTTCTTGTATTTTTGGCCAAGAATGAACATAAAATGATCCATTTTCATGCATTTGTTTTATTATTATTAACATATTAATTAAATTCTCATTTTACCTTTGTTATAAAACTATTAAAACATGAATATCAAGGTCATAAATGTCCATTAACAATATAAATGGCATATTAACCATATAAGGACCTCTTAAATAATAAGCCAAATCAAATAGGCACTTTTAACAAACAACAGGAAACTTTTACATTTTACGCGATTAGGTCTTTTTATCAAATTAAGCACACAATTGATCAAATTCTCGTACGAAACTTTCACACATGCTAATTCATATAACATAAGCACAAAAAATAATATTAAAATATTTTTCTAACTTGGATTTGTGGTCCCGAAACCATTATTTCGACTAAGGTTTAAACCGGACTGTTACAATTCTCTCTCTTAGGGATTTTCATCCCCGAAAATCTTACCGTTGAATAGATGCTGTCTCATAGCATCTTCATGCTCCCACGTGGCCTCTTCATTACCCTGTCAATGCCACATCACTTTTACTAACGAAATTTTCTTATTTCGTAGTTCTTTAACCTTGCGAGCTAAGATATGGATCGGTTCTTTTCTATAAGTCATATCAGACTGAATTTCAATCTCAGATGGAGGAATCACATGCGAAGGATCGGATCTGTATCGTTGAAGCATCGATACATGAAACACATCATGAATCTTTTCTAACTCTGGTGGCAACAACAATCTATATGCCACCGGCCCAATACGCTCGGTAATCTCATACGGTCTGATGAACCTCGAACTCAATTTGTCTTTTTTACCAAATTGGAGTATTTTCTTCCACGGAGATTCTTTCAGAAAGACTTTGTTTCCAATCTCAAATTCAATGTCTTTTGTTTTCAAGTCTTCTTAAGCTTTCTGACAATCGGAAGCTGTCTCCAAGCTATCTCTGATCACTTTCACTTTCTGTTCAGTTTTTTTTATCAAATCAACCCCGTATATCTTATTTTCACTGAGCTCAGTCCAATATAAAGGTGTACGGCATTTGCGACGATATAAAGCCTCGTATTGTGCCATTTTGATACTCAATTGAAAACTGTTATTATAAGCGAATTCAATCAAAGGTAAATATTGTTCCCACGTGCTTTCAAACTCAAGAATACAACATCTCAACATATCCTCGAGTATCTAAATAATCTGCTCGGATTGACCGTCCATTTGCGGGTGATAAGCAGTACTGAAATGCAATTTTGTACCTAGAGCATCTTGTAACTTCTTCCAGAATCGTGAAGTAAATCTCAGATCTCGATCTGTCACTATAGACAATAGCACACCATGTAATCTTACGATATCAGAAATGTATAACTCAGTTAATTTATCAAGCGATTAATTAGATCGAACCAGAATAAAATGAGCTAATTTCGTCAATCGATCAACTACAACCCAAATTGCATCTTTTTTTTTCGGAGATAAGGGTAAACCCGAAACAAAGTCCATTGTCACTCAATCCCATTTCCACTCTGGAACCATAATCGGTTGTAACAAACTAGATGGAACTTGATTTTTAGCTTTAACTTGCTGACAGATCAAACATTTAGAAACAAAGTCAGAGATATCTCATTTCATTCCAAACCACCAGTAATACCGTTTCAGATTATTGTACATTTTCATACTACTCGGATGCACAGATAACCGACTGCTATGAGCTTCATTCAAAATCATCTGAATTAACTCTAGATTTCTCTGAACACAAATTCGATCTCAGAATCTCAAACAATCATTTTTATCAACTCTGAATTCTGAATCAGACTCTAAATCATACTGAGCTCGTTTTGCTAAAATCTCATTATCAATCTTCTGAGCTTCGATAATCTGCTGTAAAAAATAAAAGTCTCACTTTCAGTCGGCTAAAACTGAACCATCATCAGACATAACCAAATGAGCATTCATCACACGCAGAGGAAATAATTATTTTTGACTCAAAGTGTCAGCAACAACATTTGCTTTACCCGAATGATAATCAATCACAAGGTCATAGTCTTTTAGCAGTTCTAACCATCTTCTCTGTTGTAGATTCAAATCTTTCTGTGTCATCAGATATTTCAAACTCTTATGATCAAAATATATGTGACATTTCTCACCAAATAGATAGTGACGCAAGATTTTCAAAGCAAACACAACCGTAGCTAACTCAAGGTCGTGCATCAGATAGTTCTTTTTATGCGGCTTCAGTTGTCTGGAAGCATAAGCAATGACTTTACCTTCTTGCATTAAAACACATCCTAGACCGATCAACAAAGCATCACTATATATCACAAATTCTTTACCCGTTTTGGGTTGTACTAATACTGGAGCTTCAGTCAACAAGGTTTTTAATTGATTAAAGCTTTTCTGACACTTTTCAAACCATTCAAACTTCATATCTTTCTGAAGTAGTTTCGTTAATGGAGTCACAATCATCGAAAAGCCTTTTACGAAACGTCTATAATAACCAGCAAGTCCTAGAAAAATGCTGACTTTAGAGACATTCCTTGGATGTTTCCATCTAGAATAGCTGAAATCTTACTTGTATCAACTCGAATACTAGATGCTGAAACAATATGACCTAGAAAACCGACCTCTCGTAACTAGAATTCACATTTGCTAAACTTCACATACAACTGTTTATCTTGCAAAATCTGTAGCACTATTCTCAGATGCTCGGCATGTTCGGTTTCATCTCATGAATAAATCAATATGTCATCAATGAATACAACAACAAATTGATCTAAATACGGTCTGAAAATTTTGTTCATCAAATCCATAAAGATAGCAGGTGGTGCATTAGTCAATCCGAAAGGCATAACTAAGAATTCATAATGACCGTACCTCGTTCTGAAAGCAGTTTTTGAAATGTCTGAGTCTTTCACTCGCAACTGTTAATAGCCTAATCTCAAATCTATTTTCGAAAATACATCAGCTCCTTTCAACTGATTAAACAAATCATCAATTCGGGGCAGAGGATACTTATTGTTGATAGTCACTTTTTTCAACTGACAATAATCTATACACATTCTCATCGAACTGTCTTTCTTTTTCACAAATAGAACCGGAGCACCCCAAGGTGAGAAACTTGGTCTAGTAAATCCTTTATCAGTTAACTCTTGCAACTGAGACTTTAATTCTTTTAATTCTGTCAGAGCCATTCTATATGGAGCTATTGAAATCGGAGTAGTTCCTGGTACTAACTCAATACCAAATTCAACTTCTCAGTTAAGAGGTAATCCTGGAAGTTCTTCAAGAAACACATAAGGGAACTCACATACAACAGGCACTGATTCAACTTTCTTTTCTAACACTTTCGAATCAATCACATATGCAAAGTAGGCTTCACGACCCTTTCTCACAATACTCAAAGCTTTCATCAAAGATATCAAAGCAGAAAATCCATTCAAATCACTAGATTCAATTACGACTATTTCATTATTCTTGCATCTCAAATTAATAGTTTTTCATTTGCGAGTCACAACAAAGACATCATGTAAAGTTAACCAATCCATACCCAGAACTATATCAAACTTATCAAAAGTAATAACATCAAATCAACCGAAAAACAAGTGTCTCAAAACATTAATGGGAAATTCTTGCAGACTTTATCAACCAAAACACATCTGCCTAGGGGGTTTAAAACTCTAATTACAAATTCGATGAGACTCTGACAGCAAAAGTCTTACTATTCACTAAGTTCATGCATATATACGAATGTGTTGATCCAGGATCTATCAAAGCAATCATAGTAGTATCATAAAGAGTAAATGTACCTGTAATCACATCTGGCGATGAAGCTTCCTCATGAGCTCGGATAGCATAGGCTCTGGCAGGTGCACGAACCTCGGATCTAACAGCTGTATCTTTTGTTCCTCTCTGACTACCACTTACATTTCCTGTATTTTTAGAAGGTCTACCACAAGAAGCGTTGCTACTTGGCCTCAAATTCTGAACATTATCTTTTTCCGCTAACTCTGGGAAATCTTTTATTAAGTGATCTCGTGAACCACAACTGTAACAAGCTCGATTATTACTTTTTCCCCAGAATTTTCCAAAATGTCGTCTTCCACATTGATTACACCCAGGCTTTTCATTCTTTACATTACCAACACTAGCAATAGACGTAGCTGGAGCTTTGAAATTCGAATGCGATCTAGCACGATCTCTATTTGAAAGTCCCACATTAGCATTGGAACTGCTATTATCATATCGAAATTTCTTTGGTGCAGATTAAAATAATTTTCCTAATGATCTCTTTCGTATTTCTCTAGCTTTAAAATCGACTTTTCTTTTCTCTTTCTCGAGATCTTCGACTTTACATGCTCGTTCAACAAGCACAACGAATTCTTTAATCTCAAGAATCCCGACTAACAAACGGATATCTTCGTTCAAACCATCCTCAAATCTTTTGCACATTATTGCCTCAGTAGATACACATTCACGACCATACTGACTCAATCTTACAAATTCCCACTTGTATTCTATGATAGACATACGACCTTGTTTAAACTCGAGAAACTCATTACGTTTTTGGTTAATGAATCTCTGACTGATATATTTCTTCTGAAATTTAGTTTGAAAGAAATCTGAGGTAACTTACTCACTCAAAACTACCGATATTAAAGTTTTTCACCAATGGTACGCCGTATCTCTTAGAAGTGAAACGGCACATTTTATGCATTCATCGGGATTTAATGACAATTCATCAAATACTCTTATCATGTTCTCTAACCAGAACTCGGCCCTTTTAGCATATCATTTGTTGTAGCTTGAAACTCTTCGGCCCTATACTTTCTAATCTTATCTACTGGAGGCTTACTTAACTAAATCGAATTCACTGATGGCATAATAGGAGCTTGTGGAGGATTAACTGAGGGTGGAGGTTGTTGTACAGTCGGACTGGTTCTAATATATTAGCTAAACCAATTCGTTCATCATTTGATAAAAGGCTTGTCTAGCCTAACCATCACAGCTACTCGTAGCCGGTCTAGAATTGGATGGCACCATCCCTAGTGCGGGAGCCGGTGCATTGCTTTCGACATCATCTGCTACAGCTCGTTCGGGATCCATTTGCTATATAAAAGTACATTTTCATTGTCAGGATTCATCACACTATTGCAGTTCATAAATATGGCATGTATAGCTAGACTCACATACGCTATGGTAGTCCTAGAACTGACTAAACCATAACTCTGATACCAATAAAATGTAACACCCCTAACCTGTATCCGTCGCCGAACTAGGGTTAAAGACATTACCGGACAAATCAGAATATTTAACATTCATTTCATAAACATTTTAACATCAGAGATCAAACATCAATATAGAGTCCCTTATATAGGTCATCGAGACCTTAAACATGCATCGAGAAGAGTCGGGACTAAAGCGAACACATACAAATTTTTTCTAAAACTTATACATTTTCAAAAAAACAGGTCACTGCCTTGTGTGAATAGGCCGTGTGCCTTACACGTATTAGACATGCCCGTGTGTCTAGGCCATGTCAAAATAAGGCATACATCTTGACTTGCTCACACGGCCACAAGACACACCCATGTGCCTTGGTGTCGTCGAGCGACATGGGCCACACGGCTAGCCACACGCGCGCGTGTGCCTTGGCCTTGCTCGAGCCCGACTTACAATTGTAGGGTACCCCGGAGGACACTGCGGCCGTGCAACATAGCCGTGTGTCACACCGCTGGCTGAGACACACGCTCGTGTCTCTGCTCGAGTGGACAAAAATAGGCCATTTGAAAAGCCAACTTGCCACCCCAATTAGTTCAAACCTACAAGCACTAAGCCAAGTATATATACCCAACAACTTCAACCAATTTCAATACCAAATCATACATCATTCATGCCATAACATTATCAACCATTTAAATGCTCATAAATTCAACTCAATTGTGCCAAAACATAAGACCAAATCATATCGAACATATGGTTTCATAATCTCTAAACTCATGACCAAATCTCATACCAAAACTTACCAAACTTACCATTTCTCTTAACTATTCATGAACACATCAAATAGATCATCTTGCATCATATTTCATATACTAAAATCAATACATAAACACAACCATATCAAGCCATATCACATGGCTGAATATAAACATTACAAAACCTATCCAAAGAACTTCTAGCCTATACATGCCATACTTTATCATATACAATTTCAAAAGGTACCAAAATGAGACTCGATAGTGTGATGACGATCCTCGATGATCCCCAAGCTCATAGTAGCTTTGATATCTATAAAATAATGCAAACACACACAAAGTAATCTTTCCAAAGCTTAGTAAGCTCGTATTAAATACCATCAACAGCTTATAAAATATAAAACATCAACACATAAACACTTATTAGTTCTCAATTCATCTATCAATTCTATGCCAACACAACTTATATGTTTATACCAATCCACGAACTTCATATACTTAATATCATCTACCACATAAGTATCGCACATACCTGAACCTTCCCGTACTTATTCATTTTCATTCTCACCTCTCGTCCAGATATTTTAAGACTTTCCAAAAATTATCCATGCTTTAAGCATCCGCACACTTAGTACTTTAAGGTTTAGCCGAAGCTAGAACAATTCCGCACACTTAGTGCCATCTCAATTAACCGAAGCTATCTCGGTATCGCACACTTAGTGCCTCATACAGCCGAAGCTATACCATTTCACACACTTAGTGCTATTTATAGCCGAAACTATACCATTTCACACACTTAGTGCTATTTATAGCTGAAGCTATTTTGAATCGCACACTTAGTGCCAAATGCAGTTGATTTATCATCGTATTCAAACCATAATCAAATATATACACAATTTATGTATAATGAACACATCAAAAATATACTTGTAAAATCATGTATCACGTACGAACTTACCTCGTATTCGGAATTGCCGACTTGGATTGCCTACTCTATAACCTTCGACTTCCCTTAGTCTAAATCCGAATTCCTCTTTTCTTGATCTATTTGTATTCAAATTTAACCATTTTATTAACCAAATCATTCAAATCAATCCATATACACATAATTAGGACATTTTACAAATTTTCCCTCATATTTTCACATTTTGACATTTTAGTCCCTAATTCACAAAATCACAAAATACACATAATTTCATTAGACATGTATATGGCCGAATATTCATAGCTCTCATACAAGTCCACGCATTTTATTTATTTCACATTTTAGTCCTTCAATTTACAATTTTCACAATTTAGCCCATTTTACTCAAATTCATCAAAAATCCAAAGACAAAACATGTTAACCCAAAACATATCTTCCATTTATCAACAACTAACTTCACAAAACTCATAGTTTCATCAATGGAACATTTCAAAATCATCAAAAAAAATCAGAAATTGAGACATGGGCTTGATAGTATTCGAAACAATGATTATTAAAACGTAGAAATTATCAAAAACCGATCAAAACACATACCTTAAGCAAAGATTACAAGTGCCGAACCCTAAGCAAAATTTTCTCTTTTATTTTCTTGTATTTTCAGCTAAGAATAAACATAAAATGATCCATTTTCATGCATTTGTTATTATTATTATTATTATTATTATTATTATTATTATTAACATATTAATTAAATTCTCATTTTACCCTTTGTTATAAAACTATTAAAACATGAATATCAAGGTCATAAATGTCCATTAACCATATAAATGGCATATTAACCACATAAGGACCTCTCAAATAATAAGCCAAATCAAATAGGCACTTTTAACAAACAACGAGCAACTTCACATTTTTCGCGATTAGGTTCTTTTATCAAATTAAGCACACAATTGATCAAATTCTCGTACGAAACTTTCACACAAGCTAATTCATATAACATAAGCACAAAAAATAATATCAAAATATTTTTATAACTTGGGTTTGTGGTCTCGAAACCACTATTCTACTAGGGTTTAAACTGGACTGTTACACCAGCGTTCTTGTGTCGCAGCACGGGTAGTAACTTTAGCCTGGGTATACAAATTTAACTCTTGGTTTGACCTAAAAGACCATGTAACTTTATTTAAGTATCTAAAGTATAATAAAAATGTCTGAAAAGCATAAACTATGACTTCAAGTATGACAACATGAATACGTGCTAAAATGACTTGGTTTGACTATTAAACAAGCTAAAGTTATGTGAAAAGGGGATGTAAATAATACTATAATTTGTAGCAAATTAATAAACAATATGCAAAAAGACTTGAATTGATAGCTTACAACTCCAAAATACTTGAGAATTAAAAATGCCCGAAAGCGCAGGATAACAAAATGCTATTAAACACTAATATAGAAACTAATTGATCACGAGTCTCAAGGCCCAATTTGGACCCATGGATGTGATGGCTTACACTTTGCCTCAAGGTCCAACAACAAGGTGAAAGGTCAAGAAAATCAAACCAAGATTCAACAAAGCCAGTATGTGAGGATAAATATTTTTAGAGGAAGCGAGGAATGATACATACACGAGAATGGGTGAAATGTATTAAAGTCAATTCAACTAAGCTATCAATTTTGAAAGCGAGAAAATATTAGTCAACTTGTGTCAAATTTTTGGATGAGATGCAAACATTTTTGTATTTATATGTCTGCATAGTGTTTGAATATCTATCTCTTAGCTTGAAACACACATTGAATTACTCGATTTTGAGTTCGAGAACCCATGTTATGACCGTTTTAGTGAAGACTATGGAAGTAGAATTTACGGGCGAGATTATTACGAAAATTACGAGCTTGAGCTTTTAATTTGAGTTTAAATCATATTGGGTTCAGATTTTAGGCTTAATTTCTATTATATTTGAGTCAATATTGTATTTTATCAGCTCTTATTATTTTATTATTCTTATTCTAAATTTTTATAATTTATTAATTATTCTAAATTATTTAGGAGTTTTATGCCAACAAGAAAGTTTAATTTAAAACAACTACTTGTTTAGGTTAATTAGAATTCTAGTATACTTAAAAGTTTTATTTATATTATTTAGCTAGCCTATATAAAGGCCTTTGCATTGTACAAAATTCAATCAATTCATTATTATTAAACAACTTTTCTTTTGAGTTAATAAATTCTCTTTGAGTTTTTCTTTTCAAGAATTTTTCATGAGTTTTCTTTTAGAAGAGTTTGAACAGTCTTTTCAGATTGTGGGGATCATCTTCAAACTATTTATTACCAAGTTTTCTTTCTTGGAGGGGAAATTAAAGCTACTTGAAAGGGGTTGTGGATTCTTCTTGTTTCCAAGGCTCCTTAGGACTTCTACATGCCACGTTCCATCTTTTCCATCTATCTTCTTTATTTCCTTCTTTATTGTTCTATTTTTTTTATTTTAGTTATTTATTTTAATTTTTTTTAAAATTTTTTTACCTGACTTAGGTTCATTTGCATTATAGGTTGTGTCAAAATATAAGTTTCTTTTTGAATGGCTAGAGCCCTAAGTCAAATTTGCGACTTGGATAAACTTATGATCCTATTTTTGCACTTATCCATATCATTTGGTATCAGTTTCTTGGGCGTTTTAGGTGTTCTTTGTGTTCTTATAAATTAATTTCTAGTAAACAACCTCAAAACAATTTTTTTTACCTGGAAAGTTTTTGGGAAAAAATATTTTTTAGTGAGCAAAGGTTTTTCAAACGATCTAAAATTTTACATACTGATTCTTGACACTCTTTTAGAAAATTAGAAAAAAAATATATTTCCTACAAAAAAATATGATCGAAATAGTGGAAAAATAGAAAAATAAAAAAATATTCTGTGGTTGAATTTTGGACCGAAACTATTCAGGTCAGATCTACATTATTTGAGTAGACTCTAGTTTAAATTTCGTGATTTTTGGAAATTGGGATCACCTCGAGCGAAGTTTCTCAAGTTGCTTACGCAATTTTCAAGTTCTCAGATTTCAACAATTTTCATTGATCCTTAGCCTTAGATTTTCTTTTTTTTTTCTATTGTTCCTTTACACATTCTAACACTTTATTGTTTCTTGTGTTAGTAGGTTAAAGCACGTTGCACATTCCTCCCTCTGTGGAACACAATTCTTTAGTGTCTAGTGGATTTTGGACTCCTAGTGCCACTAGGTTTCTTTTGCTAGTTTGATTCCAATACATTCTGATTAGTTGATATAAACACTTTTAAAAGACTCACAAGATTAATTTTTACTTCATTGAGAATTTGATTTTTATTTCTGAGTGCATAACAATAAGGTTTGCTTAATTTTTCTTTTCTTGAGTGTTGCGTTCTTTTTAGGTTTTCATAATGATTCACAATACTATGGTCAAAAAGTTGCAAAGAGATCAAGATGTTCAACATGCTCAAGATCAGTAATGAAACACTATTCTAGACATGATCAACAAAAATTTGGAACATCAAAGTACCCAAATTGAGCGTCGGTATCATAATTGGGGAGATAAGGTTGACTTGCCTCATATTAGTGCAAATAATGTTAGGCGTGTACCTCACACGAATGATGAGATTTTCGTCAATAATGATCATGGACAACCTTCTTTGGCTAAACCAAAGTTCTCAATTCCACAATTTCATGGAAAGAATGATCTTGAAGCATATTGTGAGTGAGAATAAAAAATTGAACTTAAGTTTCATTACTATAAATGCCCAGAAGAGGAAAAAGTCTCATTGATGACCCTTTAATTTTCAGATTTGATCACCTTGAACATACTAACATCCAAAGTGTGAATCTGCAACTAAAGATATAGATTTGAGCGATGTGCGCAAGTATACGAGTTTATGTTGTAATATAGTTGCAACAAAATAGGTAAGTACTCCGAGGATCATACCTAAGGGATTGCAGTTTGGGGAAAACTGTTATCAAGCCAATTATTGGAAATAATTACTAATCTACTTGAGTCATGAATTAGTAGTGTTCATGTATCGGCTTCTCCTATCCCTTGTTTCACCTCGCGAGTTCCTTTAGCCTAGATCAATTATTTTACCTAATTAATAATTGATGTAGGGTTCTAATCAATCAACTAGTCTGTAACACCCTTAACCCGTATCCATCGCCAGAATAGGGTTACGGAGCATTATCAGACTTAACAATTAAACAATCATAACTTCTCATACATTTTTCATATTCAAATATAAATCATTCATAGTCAATCACAATTTCCCTAATACGTGCCTAAAAGGCCCAAATCATACATTAGAAGTGGTTCGGGACTAAGCGATAACTCGGGAAATTTTTTGGAAAACATAAAATTTTTACAAAATCGAGGACACACGCGCGTGTGGCGGGTTGTGTGTCTCTGCGGCCAAAGACATGCCTGTGTGGACATTGAAATGGGATCACATGGCGTGTCTAACCCGTGCCCGACCCGTGTAACTCCACGACTTGGGTTACCGACCAACCAACCACGCGCCGTGTGACTAGCCCGTGTACCCTTGAAATGGCCACACACGCCCATGTGCTGGGCCATGTGCTGAAGCCATGCCAAAACTATATGGTATAGTAACTTATGCCACACGGCCAAGTCACACGCCCAATGCGGCCAGGGCCATGTGGAGCATCTTTGACTTGGTTTCTAATTAAGCACCGAAGGACACACGGCCGTGTCACATGACCGTGTGTCACACATGGTTGAGACACACGCCCGTGTCTCTACCGTGTGGACAAAAATAAGCTATTTACCAAGCCATCTTGCTCACCCAAATTTGCATTCACCTACACAAATCAAATGGCATATAACATGGCATAAATATGCATTCAAATCAATCTCAACCAAGCCTAATTCATGCTAATTCCATACCAACAACCACAAGACACTCAAATATCATAATAAGCCATTCACTTCATACCAATTTCACATTCTCAAATCACCTAAATGGTCACTTTTAATTATGCACTATTTTACCTAAAACCACAAGCATATCAATCTCAACTTTCAACTATATGATACCCAAAATATCAATCCAAAATAAGCATTAGATAGCCATTATCAACCACATAACAAAGGCCATTTTCACATATATATATACATCACAAAATATACCAAAATAAGCCAAATTACATGGCTATACACATAACCAAACATTGAAATTCACAATTTTCTTCAATTCAATACTTGTATAGTTCATATACATACACATACTAACTCATATCAATCTCATACTCATCCCTATCCTTGATATACACGTTGAACCATTTGAAGTAATATTGGATACCCAAGAATCTCGCACCTAAGTGCCAAATACATAGCCGAAGCTATCTCAATCCATATCTCATATAATGCTCACTCTCGAGCTATCAGCGGTCTGCTCACACAACTTGACAGCCATGATGTAGCTACGGTCTTGCTCACACAAGGTGGCGAGAATCCATACACATGTTGGATAACTCGACCACCACGATGGGGCGTGCGGACCAGCACCCAAACACAAAACCCCTTATGACATGTCATTCGTATCCTAATCTATTCTTAAGGTTCAAGCTGGGATTTCACATTGTTGAATCTTCATCAATTTATATCATAAGATAGTATTCTCAATTAATTCAATAATAATTCATTTAAAACACAATTATATTTATTCTTATTAACATACGATCTTACCTCGATCACAAAAACAACAAAACAGGATCGACTAGTTTAATACTTTATTTTTCCCCCAATTTAGATCTGAACTTAGCTTTTCTTGATCAAATGAGCCTTAAAGTAACCGAACCTAGCATGCATCCATGGAGGTTTCTCTATTTTATTTTTAGGTGGAAGAATATGGACTAAAAGATGATATGTTTTGTTGTCTTTATTTTACTTAAGTTTATTTATTAATTTACCAAAATAACCTTAACTATTAACATGCATAATACTTAATTAAATGCCCATATTTGTCCACTTAAACAACCATTTGTCTAATTACCACTTAAGGACCTCCACTTTAAAGTTCTATAGCTATTAGACATCTTTAGCTATTAGAACACCACTTTTGCAATTTATGCAATTTAGTCATTTTATCAAATTGAGCATTCAAGCGATAAAATTTCTTAATGAAATTTTCACACAATAATAATATCATGTTGTAGAAATTAAAATAATAATAAAATAAATATTTTAACTTGATTTGTGGTCCTGAAACCACTGTTCGATTTGACTAAAAGCGGGTTGTTACATAGTCAATACCTAGCGAGGATCTTACGATAGGTCCACTAGAATAGTGAGTTAGCAAGAATTACTTATCTTCTAATCTCACGGTCTAGATCAATTCGAGGGATTAAGGTGTTCACGAATAGGCCATACCAATTTTGGGTTAATTCCCACCTAAATGACTTCCTAGGGTTGTCAAGCCTAGGGTTTAAGTTCTTCCTCTCCCAAACAACTCATCTGCTAAAAACTCTATCCTTCAATCAATTAATAATATTAGAAAAATTGAAATCATGTGATATATGGATAAAGCATAAATTGATTCTAATCTTTACACAAACATTAAATTAAACAATGTTAAAGAAATAGATATAAATAATAGAATAAAGGAAAATAGATGTTCATGGATTTATCGATGAAAATGTGAATCCAAAACAATCTCTACTCGCTAGAGTCTCACTTTGAAATAGGATCCTCCGATTACAAGAACATAAAATACCCTAAGTAAAAAATAAGAATGAAATAAAAAAACCCCTAAGTATATTTTTTGTCTCCCTCCAATTATGTGTTTAAACTGATTTCAATGGCCTTTATATAGGCTAAACTCAGAATATTAAATTTCTTAAAATATTCTTGAAGTCCTTAGAATTTGACTAGGACAAATACTCCTTATTTCCCTAAAAAATGTAATTAAAATGTACAGGAGTTTTTAAATTTTTGCACAAGAGGCTTGGTTGCAGCGAAAGCCTACAATGTTACAATTGAACACGGAGGGAATGTCACGACATTAAAGGGCCGTGTCGTGACATCGAGGAAGTTTTGCTCTAGAACTTGTTTGTGGCTTTTGTCTTTGATCTTGAGACATTAGTGTCTTGGTGTCACGACATAAGTATTAGTTTCAGCTTGAATATGCATCTTTAGCTCCCGACTTGACCTATAAGACCATGTAACTTTATTTAGATATATAAAATGTAATAAAAATTACTTATAAAGCATAAATTACTACTTTCGGTATATGAAAACCTAAATATATACTAAGATGTTTTGATTTAGCTATTGAACAAGCTAAAGTTATGTGTAAAAATTATGTAAATAATAGTATAATTCATGGCGAATCGAGGATTATGCATTGAGTTGGTGAATTCAAGCTGTGAATTACTCATCAAAGAAATTATGAGAGGAAATTGAAACATGGGACGAGTTGAAGCAAGTGATGCGAAAGTGTTTCATTCCTTCTCATTACTACTGAGGGAGGTCAAAGCGAAGCGTCGAATTCATGTTCAAGTTAATCAATCAATTGATGAGTACTTTAAGAAGAGATGGCCAAATGAAATGATGAGTACAACTGATCTCTCACTTGTTGTGAAATTTTATTGGTGTAGTTCAAAAGATCATAAGGGTTTTTAATGTCCAATTAAATATCCAACTAGATAAGAAAGTAAGTATGAATTTATACCTTTTTTTGACTCGTACTCTAGTGGAAAAGAGATTTGTGATGGCAAACTTTATGAACCGAAAAAAATGATAGTGAGAATTTTTTCCTCGAATCTATAGAGTTAGATGAGATAGAAGAGTCATGTTTTCCCTCTTGAGATGTATTGTACTAAATTGAATATTCATAATAATTGTCGAGGGATATGGGAAGTGAGGAAGAATCATGTGGAAAGATCGAGACAAAAGAGACCTTGAGTGATAAAAGTCTACTTGATGGTCCAAATTTGGTGAGTGAAAATCCATATGAAGTAAAAGTAGAAAAAGAAAATGAAAAGTAAGAAAATACTCATACAAAAGTGGAAAATGATTATGTTTGAACTAACTCTAACTCAAACTTTTTTTGAGTGGTGTATATTTGTTATAGGATTCCAAAGATCTATTGATGGACTCTCAATTATATTACTCTTGTAACACCCCAATTTTTTTATTTTTGTTTTGTGAATGGATGACACAAATATCTGCTTGCTTCAATGGTTATGTGTTCTAGGTGTGTGTGGGAGGTCCCAAGTTCAAGTCATGACTAAGGAAAACTTTAGAATTTTTATAAATAAAGCCTTAACCTGGCCTAAAAGGCTTAAGTTTAATAGTTGGTAAATAATTAACAGAGAATGGGCTCTTTGATGCGATGGTTAAGTGGAGTGTTGGTGTGAAAGAGGTTCTGTGTTCGAATATTGGTGTGGGCATTATTTTTGCTCACCCGTCTAAGAGAGTTTGAGATGAACTAAAAATTTGAGTAGTGGATTTAGTAGAGAGTTTGGCAGAGAGAATTAAGGGAAAAGATTTGGGGGTTATCAGTTTTAGTTCATAATTGTTTCTCTCTAGCAAAAATTGGGTTACCTCTCCTCTTCCAATAAATTCTTTTTGACGTCGTTTCCTCTTCCTCTTTTCTGTTTCCTTTTCACAATTATGTCTTTCCTTTTTCTCCACTGCTACTGAAACTGTCTCTGTTTTCCCTCAAAACCATCATTTTCCTTTGCTTGGCAACGTCAATAGCAATTGTGTGATATCGACAAGTTCTCTTATTCTTCTGTAAAGTAATTCTTATCGATTGGTTATTAACGAGTTCCCCTACAAATTAATAGTGTAAGAGAAGGCTCTAACGAGTGAGTTCGGTATTTCTTAGTTTAACGATTGTTCTTGGTGTATATTTCATTGGTGGCAAGTCGTGTCTCTATTCATTATCAATTATCTAATTCACTAGAAAATCTACTAAACTGATGTGGAGTATCTCGACTTTAGGTTTTGAACTGCTCGAGAGTGATTAGGCATAAAAAACATTACAAGTGTGTACCCGAAAATATAGAAAATTGGGTTTCGACAAAGTTAAAAACCCATTATCGGCGCCACATGGGCGTGTGTGTGGCCCGCGTGGTAGGCCATGTGCCCTAACACGCAGTGTGCGTTTAATGAGACCAAGTCATGTGCACCAGACACGCCAGTGTAATGGTCAGGTAGGCCGTGTACGACACACGAGCTAGACTAATTTCGTGTGGCCCACATGGGTAAACTACTGCGAGTGTGTAGGATTTTAGGATCACACAACCAAGAAAAATTTGGGCCATGTGGGCCCACAGGGCAAACCATATGGGTGTGTGAGCCCATTTTTACTGAATTGATTACTAAGGTTGCAGGGTTGCCCAAGTCATTTGTGAACCTCTTTGTAGGGTCGGTAAGCATCACTTAGACCCCTTATTGTATGAAGCTGGCTATTGACTTATATATGTGAGCATGATGATAGTAGGTATGTATTACGAGGCTGGTTATATGCTGCGATATCATGAGATAGCATGTCATGGTTTGTATGTTGCAT
The DNA here is from genome assembly GCA_025698465.1 of Gossypium longicalyx. Lineage (NCBI taxonomy): Eukaryota > Viridiplantae > Streptophyta > Magnoliopsida > Malvales > Malvaceae > Gossypium > Gossypium longicalyx. The sequence continues at coordinate 16,419,634 of CM047005.1, read as the reverse complement.
TGCATGGGATTGGGTTGATTATATTTAGAGGAAGTGTATTGAAAGGCTTTTAAGCCTAATATATTGGCGACTCGATTGCAAATTACTGTTTTGTGCCGCATTCGATACTATACGGAGTGTAGGGATGGATGGGTTGATTTAATCCCCACATAGAGTGTAGGGATGGACGAGAGATGGTGTGTAGAGGTTAGTTGGGTAGGACTTTGTTCTTTGAATATTGCATGGTATTCTTGTCTTGTGATAGACTAAGGCCCTAATGTGTACTAATACTGTAATGGGCTAAGGCCCTACTGTATATTTAATCTTTATCTTGAAATGGGCTAAAGTCAAGCGTCTTGATCTTGAAAAAGGCTTAGGCACATGAGTTTGGTTTAAGCGTACCTTTGTGATTTGCTATTGTATGTTTTCTGTGGGATTACACACTAAGTTTACGTAAACTCACCCTTTTGTTTAAATGTGCACAGGTAATTCCTAGATCTAGATGGACCGGTGCAGCGGAGGACTTGATGGTGACCACGATTTCTAAAGCGATATGGTTTTAATTTATGATTATGGGTTTTATTCTAATTTTCTTGGTTAAATCTTTGGTTGTAATTGGACTTTCGGACTTTGGTTTGGTTTTTGGTTTTAAATATCTTTACTTTATAGATTACTACTACTAGTAGGAGAAAACCTCGATTTTTAAAGAAATAAATGATTTACAGCGCACAATTGTTTTAACTATTTAAAAAGCTTTAGCGTCAAATAAATGTTTTGAAACTATCGACTAAGTGAAGAACACGATTTTAGTGAAGAATCGATTTTGGAACTAATAAGACATTAAGATAAGTAATTCAAAGGAAATGGTTTTATCGTGTGGCATGGTTTTCAAAAACCTATCATGTGACATCGCTTGAGATCAGGCCATAAGCGTCTAGGGTTTGGTTTATGGTGTTACCTTTAGTGTTATCAGGATCTAGGTTGCAAAACTCGACTTTGGATTATGGGTTTTAAAATTTGGTTTTGAAGAATTGATTACAAAGTGATTTGAAATGTTTCTTGAGTAAGTGGTATATCGAGTCTCAGTCTGCCGATCCTATAAATCTTGTGAAGCGTGTGAATTGTTTTAAGCTGAAATTATTATTGATAGTATATTACGAAACTACTATAGGTAGTATCTTTGTCTTGAATACACTTTAGTTAGTGTATATTGAAAATTGTAGTGAAAGCGTGATATCTGAAAACAAACTCTGAATTCACAGATAATGTTCTACATAAAACATCACATTAATAAATATTGAGCTGTAAATGATTCATAAATTTTTTTAATGTAGATAATTTTATTAGATATGAGCACCACGAGGTATCCACGGATGGGGTACTAGAGGCCGTGGTAGAGGCCGTAGAGAGGCTCGAACTAGGTCCTCATCTTACGTGACTGTCTAACTTGGATACTAGTGAGGCCATTTGGTTTCACACTGGCAGCGAGGCCCAGGTCCCAAGACTACATGGTTGTGGGCGGCGCACTATCGAGGCTATGCTCGGGATTTTTTTGGAGAGGGTCATTGGGCCCATCTGCTTTGGATCACGTGGGCGGTCGATTCTGAGAATAACTCTGGTCCAATGGGGATGAGTTATTCGAGGGTGTCATTGGAGTTGCCCCTAATATGGCGAAATCTTGAATTGAGGCCATGAAGAGGATCATGGGCGATTTAGATTGCACCCTAGAGCAAAATTTAAAGGGTGTAGTCTCGCTACTACTTGATGAGGCATATCAGTGGTGGCTTACTGTTAAAGAGGGCACCCAGCCCGAATGATTGACCAAGGAGTTCTTTAATACCGCATTCCAGGGAAAATATGTGGGGGCCAGTTACGTGGATGCTCGTAGGAGAGAGTTTATGAATTTAACTCAGGGAGATCGACCGGTAGCCAAGTATGAGGTCGAGTTTCTAAGATTGAGCCATTATGCGAGAGGTATGGTGGTATCTGAGTACGAGCGATATGACTGCTTTGAGGATGACCTCAGAGATAACTTGCAGGTTTTGATAGCTCCCCAGAGGGAGAAGGATTTTTCTTTCCTAGTTGAGAAGGCGAAGATCGCGAGGAGGTTAAATGCTGCTGAGTGCCAAAATTGGGATAGAAAGGTAGGAATAAGAAGGATTTGGAGCCCTTGGAGTGCGGTGCAGAGGCCTAGGAAAAGGCGAGTTGATGGGTCGGCTAGAGTTGGGCCCCTTGTTGTTGCTCTTGGGTGCGGACTATGTGCGATTATGGTAGACACCATCGGGTAAGTGTTGGAGGAGGGGCGGGCATGCTTGAGATGTGGGTTGTTGGAACATCGCATTAGAGAGTGTTCGAGGGCGGATCGGGAGGCAAGCTCGGGTATTGGTACTATACAACCACCGGGGTAGTTCGGTAGCCATTGAGGGGTTGTGGTCGGGCTAGAGGTGGTAATAGTATGGGCCGTGGGTAGAAACCTTTGGCGAGAGGTGCCAAAGCAGTGAGGTGAGCCAGTGGCTCTAGTTTATCTTTGCTCATCGTTAAGAGGATAGAGATGCTCGGACGTTATCACCGGTTCGTTTCTTATTTTTGATGTACCATATACTACATTGATAGATATAGAATCCACTCATTCCTATATAGCTTTGTCTTGTGTTTGGAAATTTGGGGATCTTGGTTGAGAGCACTCTGAGTGAGGTTCTTGTCTTGAGTGCATTTGGGTCAATCTATAAGGGTTAACAAGGCGTATAGAGAGCGTTCCTTTAGAGGTTTAAGGAGAAATCTTTCTAGATGATCTGATGGAGCTTCCCTTTAGGGAGTTCGATATAATTCTGGGGATGGATTGGTTGGTCAAGCATCATGTTAGCTTGGACTGCATAACTAAGTGGGTCGTATTGAGGACTGAAGAGGATGATAAGGTAGTCACGATTAGAGAGCGCCAGAATTATTTAACTAATGTGATTTACTGCCTTTGGTGACGGAAAAAGCTGAGTGCGTAAGGGATGTGAGAAGTTCTTGGCTTACGTAAGTGTTTGATTCTAGGGATTCCTCTGTTAAGGACATCAGAATGGTAAAGGATTTTCCAAACATTTTCCTAATGAGCTACCCAATTTACCTCCGGATCGTGAAGTGGAGTTTGGTATTGAGCTCCTACATGGTACAGCTCCGGTTTCTATCGCTCCCTGTCGAATGGTCCAGAAGGAGCTTGTGGAGCTAAAGGCTCAGTTTAGGAGTTATTGGATTGTGGGTTCATCTACCTATGTGTCTCTATGGGGAGCACCGATTCTGTTTGTGAATAAGGATGGATCTATGCGGATGTGTATCGACTATCGACAATGAACAAGTTGACCATTAAGAATAAGTACCCCTACCAAGGATAGATGATCTATTTAACCGGTTTAGAGAGCTTGGTGTTCTTTAAGATTGACATCCATGCAGGTATCATCGGTTGAGGTCAAAGAGGTGACATACATAAGGCGGTATTTAGGACTCGTTATGGTCACTACAAGTTCCTAGTAATGCCATTTGGATTAACTAATGCACCAGCGACTTTCATGGATTTGATGAAACTGAATATTTGAGCCCTTATACGGATCGATTTGTGGTGGTTTTCATCGATGATATCTTTGGTTTACTCGAGGACTATAGATGAGCATGATGAGCACATTAGGGTTGTTACGTAGAATTTGAGAGAAGTAGCTTTATGCTAAGTTTAGCAAGTGCATGTTCTAGTTGCATAAGGTGACATTTCTAGGTCATGTGGTTTCTCTTTGAAAGGATTTGAGTTGATTCTCGAAAGATTGAGGCATGTGTTGGAGTAGAAGCGACCTAGGAGCGTGGCCCGAGATCCGCGATTTTAGGGGTGGCGGATTATTATTGGAGGTTTGTAGAGGGCTTTTCAGCAGAAGCACCCTTGACTAAGGCGCCACGTAAGGTGTGCCGTTTAAGCTGGATTGATCTGCAGATGGGAGAGCTTTGAGAAGCTCAAGACTATATTGACTAAGGCCCTGTTACGTCTGACTTGAATCTAGAAAGGAGTTCACGGTTTATAGTGATGCATCACATGTCGGTTTGGGATGTGTGTTAATGCGAGGAGGGTAAGGTGGTAGCATATGCATCTCGTTAGCTTAAGACACATGAGGCAAACTATCCGATACATGATTTGGGTTAGTCGCCATGTATTTGCATTGAGAATCTGGGAGGCACTATCACATGCGGTGAGAAGTGTATCATCTACTGCGATCACAAAAGCCTCAAGTATCTCCTTACTTAGAAGGAGGCTAATCTTAGGCGGTGTAGATGGATCAGTGCACTTAAAGACTCTGTTGCACCATTGAGTACCATTCAGCAAGGCCAATGTGGTGGGCGATGCACTAAGCCATGGAGCTATGACTAATTTGAAAGCGATGTTTGCTCGCTTCAAGCTTTTGATGATGGTAGCTTATTAGCCAAGCTTCAGTTAAGTCGATGTGGATTGAAGCGATTAAGGGTAAGCAGTTAGAAGACAAGTCTTTGGTCATTGGTTCCAAAATGATTGAGGTGGTAGCACTATAGATTTTTAGGTTGAACTACGAGGGTATTGTGTTTTTCGTGGACCGATATGTGTGCGAATGACACTAATTTGAGGTAGCCTATCTTGAGAGAAGCGAGATAGTAGCTCTTATGCTATGCATCTTGGTGGAAATAAGATGTTTCAATCATAATACTTTACTAAACAAACAATTCAATGGAACAATAAAAGGTTGAATTTAGGAACCCTTAACACCATATGACTGACAGATAGTCACGGGTGTCGAAAAAATGTATTTTGAGACTCCTTTTTGTAAAATGGACTAAGTAAATATTTATTAAAAATATTTAAGAAGTCGGTTGTGTAGTTAATTAGGTTTTGGTTAGTTGAATTAGCTTGAATTAAAGTAATTAGGTAAAAGGACTAAATTGTATATAGAGTGAAAGTTAAATTATAGATTAAAAAAAAATTAAAAGGACCAAATAAGCAATTATGCCAATTTCATAAATTGAGGTGGCATAAGTATGTATTTATTTAAAAATTTAAATTTAAAATATATATTATATTATATTATATTATATTATATTATATTATATTATATTATATTAACTAAATAAATAAAAGAAATGAAATAGAAAAAAAAAGCAAACAATAGGAGCAGAAAGCAGAGAAGAAAGAAAGAAAAGAGAAAGAAGGAGAATTAGGGTTTCAAAGCTCAATTGGTTAGTCAATTTAGTCCCTTTTTCTTGTAATTTTATGTTTTTAGAATCCAGTATTAAATACCACCCAACCTATGTCAAAATTTTAGAAATTATTGAGTTTTTAAAGGTTGTCTATGTTGACTAATTTAAGTATTAGAGATTAAATTGATAGATTTTTAAGTTAGAAATGAAAAAGTTGACTTGTAGAATAAATTATAAATTTTAAGTATTAGGGACTAAATTGTGAAAATTTTGAAATTTAGGGATTTAAGTGAAATTAGAAAGTTAAATCTATTTTAAAGTGGAAATTAAATGAAAATATAGAATTAGTTGTGAAGAAATAAAGTTAGTCTTGGTTAGCGACTAAATTGGAATTTAGGCAAATGTTGAATAAAAATTGAAATATTCAATATGAAAATGAATTGTATTATATTGATGAATTTTAATTGTTTTAATTCCGTAGCTAACATTGTTGCAGAAAACTTCGACTAAGAAGGGAAAATATAAAGTCGATGAGAATAGCTTAGAATTTACGGTTTGTATTTCTACTATCCAAAACTAGTTATTAATTGTTGTATTTTTATTTATTTTTAACGGTAAGTAGTTGAGGTGAGTATATGAAATTTTGATATTGAATTGAATTGAATTCATTGTTTATGTGATTTTATGGAAAATTGATATTTGATATTGGTATTATTGAATTGCGAAATTGAAACCCTATTAACTATATAGGGCTGAATCGGATATAGATGGCATGCCATAGGATTGGAAGAGTTCGAGAGATTTCTTGACTTTGAGTCGATGAGACCTTTGGGTATCAAATTATTGCTTGATTAATTTGATGAGGCAACTGGAGTGCCAATTTACTTTAGTTTAGCCGATGAGAACGGCATCAAATTATTACTTGAATTATCTAATGAGGCATTGGGTGCCAAACTAGTGTGTTGGTTGGATTAGTATGTATCCGTCGAGTGCGGACCGTGTTAATAGGGGTAATTAAATGAAATGACACTATGATCGATGTTGGATGATATTATATGTGAAATGAAAATGGGGTGTGAATTGAAATATGGATTGAGACACATGAATTGTGTATTCATGAATTGGACATGGAATGAACATTATGTTGTTTAAGTGAAATGTGTATTATATTGTGAGAAGCTATTTTATGGCAAATAATGAGAATTGAATATAGTATAAAATGATGTATTTATGATTTGAGTATTGAATGGTTAATGCTATTGTATAAATAAATGTGAATTTTAAATATTCAATTGTGCTTAATATTTAATTGTGCTTATTATATTATTTTGTCTTTAAATATTTGGATTATAGAAATACCATTGAGTTTTACTCAGTATGATTTTGTTTCCGTGCAATTGGTAGGTACTAACTTTTGATCACCAGATTCAGCATCTAACAATGATCTTGAGCTCAAATATGGTGATGTTTATCCTTTGTGTTGGCATGTACATAGTGTGTCTAAATAATAGTTATTTTATTGTTTGATTGTAAATGAGGTTATAAGTGTAATTTTGGTTGGTTTTATACATATAAATATGTGTTTGTT
>CM047005.1:16356236-16412777 GCA_025698465.1 Gossypium longicalyx | reverse complement strand
AAATAAAAGAGAAAATTTTGCTTAGGGTCTCGCACTTGTAATCTTTGCTTGGTATGTGTTTTGATCGGTTTTGATAATTTCACGCTTTAATAATCATTGTTTCAATACTATCAAGCCCATGTCTCAATTTCTGATTTTTTGATGATTTTGAAATGTTCCATTGATGAAACTATGAGTTTTGTAAGTTAGTTGTTGATAAATGAAAGATATGTTTTGGGTTAACATGTTTTGTCTTTGGATTTTTGATGAATTTGAGTAAAATGGGCTAAATTGTGAAAATTGTAAATTGAAGGACTAAAATGTGAAATAAATAAAATACGTGGACTTGTATGGAGAGCTATGAATATTCGGCCATATACATGTCTAATGAAATTATGTGTATTTTGTGATTTTGTGAATTAGGGACTAAAATGTCAAAATGTGAAAATATGAGGGAAAATTTGTAAATGTCCTAATTATGTGTATATGGATTGATTTGAATGATTTGGTTAATAAAATGGTTAAATTTGAATACAAATATATCAAGAAAAGAGGAATTTGGATTTAGACTAAGGGAAGTCAAGGTTATAGAGTAGGCAATCCAAGCTCGGCAATTCAATACGAGGTGTTTAGACGTGATACATGATTTTACAAGTATATTTTGATGTGTTCATTATACATAAATTGTGTATATATTTGATTATGGTTTGAATACGATGATAAATCAACTGCATTTGGCACTAAGTGTGCGATTCAAAATAGCTTCAGCTATAAATAGCACTAAGTGTGTGAAATGGTATAGTTTCGGCTATAAATAGCACTAAGTGTGTGAAATGGTATAGCTTCGGCTGTATGAGGCACTAAGTGTGCGATACCGAGATAGCTTCGGTTAATTGAGATGGCACTAAGTGTGCGGAATTGTTCTAGCTTCGGCTAAACCTTAAAGTACTAAGTGTGCGGATGCTTAAAGCATGGATAATTTTTGGAAAGTCTTAAAATATCTGGACGAGAGGTGAGAATGAAAATGAATAAGTACGGGAAGGTTCAGGTATGTGCGATACTTATGTGGTAGATGATATTAAGTATATGAAGTTCGTGGATTGGTATAAACATATAAGTTGTGTTGGCATAGAATTGATAGATGAATTGAGAACTAATAAGTGTTTATGTGTTGATGTTTTATATTTTATAAGCTGTTGATGGTATTTAATACGAGCTTACTAAGCTTTGGAAAGATTACTTTGTGTGTGTTTGCATTATTTTATAGATATCAAAGCTACTATGAGCTTGGGGATCATCGAGGATCGTCATCACACTATCGAGTCTCATTTTGGTACCTTTTGAAATTGTATATGATAAAGTATGGCATGTATAGGCTAGAAGTTCTTTGGATAGGTTTTGTAATGTTTATATTCAGCCATGTGATATGGCTTGATATGGTTGTGTTTATGTATTGATTTTAGTATATGAAATATGATGCAAGATGATCTATTTGATGTGTTCATGAATAGTTAAGAGAAATGGTAAGTTTGGTAAGTTTTGGTATGAGATTTGGTCATGAGTTTAGAGATTATGAAACCATATGTTCGATATGATTTGGTCTTATGTTTTGGGCACAATTGAGTTGAATTTATGAGCATTTAAATGGTTGATAATGTTATGGCATGAATGATGTATGATTTGGTATTGAAATTGGTTGAAGTTGTTGGGTATATATACTTGGCTTAGTGCTTGTAGGTTTGAACTAATTGGGGTGGCAAGTTGGCTTTTCAAATGGCCTATTTTTGTCCACTGAGCAGACACGAGCGCAGTGTCTCAGCCAGGTGTGACACACGGCCATGTTGCACGCCCGCAGTGTCCTCCGGGTACCCTACAATTGTAAGCCCGCTCGAGCAAGGCCAAGGCACACGGGGCAGTGGCTAGCCGCTGGTGGCCCATGTCGCTCGACGACACCAAGGCACATGGGTGTGTCTTGTGGCCGTGTGTGAGCAAGTCAAGATGTATGCCTTATTTTGACATGGCCTAGACACACGGGCATGTCTAATACCGTGTAAGGGACACGCCTATTCACACCAAGCGGCAGACCTGTGACTTTTTGAAAATGTATAAGTTTTAGAAAAAATTTGTATGTGTTCAGCTTTAGTCCCGACTTCTTCTCGATGCATGTTTAAGGTCTCATGACCTATATAAGGGACTCTATATTGATGTTTGATCTCTCGATGTTAAAATGTTTATGAAATGAATGTTAAATATTCTGATTTGTCCTAGAATGTCTTTAACCCTAGTTCGGCGACGGATACAAAGTTAGGGGTGTTACATTTTATTGGTATCGAGTTATGGTTTAGTCGCTTCTAGGACTACCATAACGTATGTGTGAGTCTAGCTATACATGCCATATTTATGAACCGCAATAGTGTGATGAATCCTGACAATGAAAATGTACTTTTATATAGCAAATGGATCCCGACCGAGCCAGTGAGCAGATGATGTCGAAAGCAATGCACCTATTCCCTCGCACTCAGTGGATGGTGCCATCCACTTCTAGACCGCCACGAGTAGTCATGATGGTTAGGCTAGACAAGCCTTTTATCAAATGATGAACGAATTGGTTTAGCTTAATATATTAGAACCAAATCCGATCAGACAACAACCTCCACCCCGCTAATCCTCCACAAGCTCCTATTATGCCATCAAGTGAATTCGATTTAGTTAAGTAAGCCTCCAAAGAGATAAGATTAGAAAGTATAGGGTCAAGAGTTTCAAGCTACAACAAATGATATGCTAAAAGTACCGAGTTCGTTAGAGAACATGATAAGAGTATTTGATGAATTGTCATTAAATCCCGATGAATGCATAAAATGTGCCGTTTCACTTCTAAGAGATACTGGCGCACTCATTGGTGAAAAACTTTAATATCGGTAGTTTTGAGTGAGTAAGTTACCTCGATTTCTTTCAAACTAAATTTCGTAAGAAATATATCACCGAGATTCATTAACCAAAAACGTAATGAGTTTCTCGAGTTTAAACAAGGTCGATGTCTATCATAGAATACAAGTGGGAATTTGTAAGATTGAGTCAAGATGGTCGTGAATGTGTATCTACCGAGGCAATAATGTGCAAAAGATTTGAGGATGGTTTGAACGAAGATATCCGCTTGTTAGTCCGGATTCTTGAGATTAAAGAATTCGTTGCTTGTTGAACGAGCATGTAAAGTCGAAGATCTCGAGAAAGAGAAAAGAAAAGTCGATTTTAAAGCTAGAGAAATACGAAAGAGATCATTAGGAAAATTATTTTAATCGCACCAAAGAAATTTCGATATGATAATAGCAGCTCCAATGCTAATGTGGACTTTCAAATAGAGATCGTATAGATCGCATTCGAATTTCAAAGCTCCAAATACGCCTATTGCTAGTGTTGGTAATGTAAAGAATGAAAAGCCCGTGTAATCAATGTGAAGACGACATTTTGGAAAATTCTGGGAAAAAGTAATAATCGAGCTTGTTACAGCTTGTGGTTCACGAGATCACTTAATAAAAGATTTCCCGTGAGTTAGCTAAAAGATAATGTTCAGACTTTGAGGCCAAGTAGCAACGCTTCGTGGTAGACCTTCTAGAAATACAGAAATGTAAGTGGTAGTCGAGAGGAACAAAAGATACAAATCATAGATCCGAGGTTCGTGCACCTGCCAGAGCCTATGCTATCCGAGCTCATGAGGAAGCTTCATCGCCAGATGTGATTACAGGTACATTTACTCTTTATGATACTACTATGATTGCTTTGATAGATCCTGGATCAACACATTCGTATATATGCATGAACTTAGTGAATAGTAAGACTTTGCCTGTAGAGTCTACTGAATTTGTAATTAGAGTTTTAAACCCCCTAGGCAGATGTGTTTTGGTTGATAAAGTCTGCAAGAATTTCCCATTAATGTTTTGAGACACTTGTTTTTCGGTTGATTTGATGTTATTACTTTTGATAAGTTTGATATAGTTCTGGGTATGGATTGGTTAACTTTACATGATGCTGCTGTGAACTGCAAATGAAAAACTATTAATTTGAGATGCAAGAATAATGAAATAGTCAGAATTGAATCTAGTGATTTGAATGGATTTTCTGCTTTGATATCTTTGATGAAAGCTTTGAGTATTGTGAGAAAGGGTCGTGAAGCCTACTTTGCATATGTGATTGATTCGAAAGTGTTAGAAAAGAAAGTTGAATCAGTGCCTGTTGTATGTGAGTTCCCTGATGTGTTTCTTGAAGAACTTCCAGGATTACCTCTTAACTGAGAAGTTGAATTTGGTATTGAGTTAGTACCAGGAACTACTCCGATTTCAATAGCTCCATATAGAATGGCTCTGACAGAATTAAAAGAATTAAAGTCTCAGCTTGCAAGAGTTAATCGATAAAGGATTTACTAGACCAAGTTTCTCACCTTGGGGTGCTCTTGCTTCTATTTGTGAAAAAGAAAGACAAGCTCATGAGAATGTGTATAGATTATTGTCGCTTGAAAAAGTGACTATCAACAATAAGTATCCTCTCACTTCAATTGATGATTTGTTTAATCACTTGAAAGGAGCTGATGTATTTTCTAAAATAGATTTGAGATTAGGCTATTAATAGCTATGCAGTGAAAGACTCGACATTTCAAAAATCGCTTTAACGAGGTACTGGCCATTATGAATTTTAGTTATGCCTTTCTGATTGACTAATGCACCACCGCTATCTTTATGGATTTGATGAACAAAATTTTCGCATCGTATTTAGATCAATTTGTTGTTGTATTCATTGATGACATATTGATTTATTCATGAGATGAAACCGAACATGCCGAGCATCTGAGAATAGTGCTACAGATTTTGCAAGATAAACAGTTGTATGTGAAGTTTAGCAAATGTGAATTCTAGTTACGAGAGGTCGGTTTTCTAGGTCATATTGTTTCAGCATCTAGTATTCGAGTTGATACAAGTAAGATTTCAGCTATTCTAGATGGAAACATCCAAGGAATGTCTCTAAAGTCAGCATTTTTCTAGGACTTGCTGGTTATTATAGACGTTTCGTAAAAGGCTTTTCGATGATTGTGACTCCATTAACGAAACTGCTTCAGAAAGATATGAAGTTTGAATGGTTTGAAAAGTGTCAGAAAAGCTTTAATCAATTAAAAACCTTGTTGACTGAAGCTCCAGTATTAGTACAACCCAAAACGGGTAAAGAATTTGTGATATATAGTGATGCTTTGTTGATCGGTCTAGGATGTGTTTTAATGCAAGAAGGTAAAGTCATTGCTTATGCTTCCGCATAACCAAGCCGCATAAAAAGAACTATCTCGATGCACGACCTGAGTTAGCTACGGTTGTGTTTGCTTTGAAAATCTTGGCGCCACTATCTATTTGGTGAGAAATGTCACATATATTTTGATCATAAGAGTTTGAAATATCTCGATGACACAGTAAAGATTTGAATCTACAACAGAGAAGATGGTTAGAATCGCTAAAAGACTATGACCTTGTGATTGATTATCATTCGGTAAAGCAAATGTTGTTGCGACACTTTGAGTCAAAAATAATTATTTCCTCAAGCGTGTGATGAATGCTAATTTGGTTATGTCCGATGATGGTTCGCTTTTAGCCGATCAAAGTGAGACTTTTATTTTTTACAAAGCAGATTATCGGCTCGTAAGATTGATAATGAGATTTTAGCAAAACGAGCTCAAGATGATTTAGAGTCCGATTCGTAATCTCGTGAGTTGATAAAAATGATTGTTTGAGATTCTCGAGATCGAATTTGTGTTCGTGAGAAATCTAGAGTTAATTCGTATGATTTTGAATGAAGCTCATAGCACTTATTATCCAGGCATCCGAGTAGTATGAAAATGTACAATAATCAAACGGTATTATCGTGGTTTGGAATGAAATGAGATATCTCTGACTTTGTTTCTAAATGTTTGATCTGTCAGCAAGTTAAAGCTAAAAATCAAGTTCCATCTAGTTTGTTACAACCGATTATGGTTCCAGAGTGAAAATGGGATTGAGTGACAATGGACTTTGTTTCGGTTTACCTTTATCTCCAAAAAAAAAAAGATGCAATTTGGGTTGTAGTTGATCGATTGACGAAATTAGCTCATTTTATTCTGGTTCGATCTAATTAATCGCTTGATAAATTAACTGAGTTATACATTTCTGATATCGTAAGATTACATGGTGTGCTATTGTCTATAGTGACAGATCGAGATCTGAGATTTACTTCACGATTCTGGAAGAAGTTACAAGATGCTCTAGGTACAAAATTGCATTTCAAGATCGCTTATCACCCGCAAAATGGACGGTCAATCCGAAAGCATTATTTAGATACTCGAGGATATGTTGAGATGTTGTATTCTTGAGTTTGAAAGCACGTGGGAACAATATTTACCTTTGATTGAATTCGCTTATAATAACAGTTTTCAATTGAGTATCAAAATGGCACAATACGAGGCTTTATATGAGTCGCAAAATGCCGTGACACCTTTATATTGGACCGAGCTCAAAAAAATAAGATATACGGGTTGATTTGATAAAAATCTGAATGTAGAAGTGAAAGTGATCAGAGATAGCTTGAGACAGCTTCCGATCGTCAGAAAGCTTAAGAAGACTTGAAAACAAAAGACATTGAATTTGAGATTGGAAACAAAGTCTTTCTGAAAGAATCTCCGTGGAAGAAAATACTCCAATTTGGTAAAAAAGACAAATTGAGTTCGAGGTTCATCGATCGTATGAGATTACCGAAGCGACATTGGGCCTGTGGCATATAGATTGTTGTTGCCACCAGAGTTAGAAAAGATTCATGATGTGTTTCATGTATCGATGCTTCAACGATACAGATCCGATCCTTCGCATGTGATTCCTCCATCTGAGATTGAAATTCAGTCTGATATGACTTATAGAAAAGAACCGATCCATATCTTAGCTCGCAAGGTTAAAGAACTACGAAATAAGAAAATTTCGTAGTAAAAGTGATGTGGCATTGACAGTGGTAATGAAGAGGCCACGTGGAGCATGAAGATGCTATGAGACAAAGATCTATTCAACTGTAAAGATTTTCTGGGATGAAAATCCCAAGAGAGAGAATTGTAATGTATTCCATTAAACCTTAGTCGAAATAATGGTTTCTGGACCACAAATCCAAGTTAGAAAAATATTTTAATATTATTTTTTGTGCTTATGTTATATGAATTAGCATGTGAAAGTTTCAGATTTAGAATTTGATCAATTGTGTGCTTAATTTGATAAAAAGACCTAATCGCGTAAAATGTAAAAGTTTCCTCGTTGTTTGTTAAAAGTGCCTATTTGATTTGGCTTATTATTTAAGAGGTCCTTATATGGTTAATATGCCATTTATATTGTTAATGGACATTTATGACCTTGATATTCATGTTTTAATAGTTTTATAACAAAGGTAAAATGAGAATTTAATTAATATGTTAATAATAATAAAACAAATGCATGAAAATGGATCATTTTATGTTCATTCTGGCCAAAAATACAAGAAAAGTCAGGGCATAAAAAGTCTATTGGTCCAAAGGATAGTAGCATGTTGCGTAGAGCTAGAAACCGAGGTTCGAGTCTCATGCACATGCAAGGATGTCTTATTTTTTTACAAACGGCCGAACGGGTGGTTGTGTAGCAGTTGAGACTCTATTGCTAGGACGGTTGGGGTGTTTGAGGAGTGGGGAGCTTGTAGCCCAAAGTTAGGAGGAAAAAGGGGGATTGGAATAATGTTCAGCCAGGGATGTTGTGGAGAGGTTTTAGGAGTAAATCAAGGGGAGGTGATGAGAGGGGGAGTGTTAGTGCCATATAGGGACTCCTGAGACTCAAAGCGATCTGGTTTGGGATGTATTGAGGCTTCTTGATTTTCATTTCGATTGCTAGCTAGGTCTTCGGCCTTTGCACTTTCTGGCTTTGAGGAGGCTATCTACTGTTGGGGTTTTGGTAGCCAAATTCTAGGGTGACCATACGAGTATCTTTTCTTTTGGCATTCTTTCTGGTTGTGTACTTCTAGACCTTTCTCTCAGCTTGCCAAACCTCTTTTCATTCTTCCTTATTCACTTGACTTGTTTAGACGAATCTCTTTTTGATCTTTTCTCGGTTCTTCTTCCTTTCCTCAACTGTGGCTCCTTGTGGTGCTTTGGCCGAATATCATGTGTCTCTTTTCCTCTCTACTCATTTTGTTTTCTCATTGTTAGCCGATCACTCTTTTCTTTTGGAAACCAAACTCTCTCGCTGGAATAAGGTAATTGAGTTTTGTTTTGGGATTGCGAATCCTTGGTTTGTACCTGCATGTTGCCGTGTCGCCATCTTTGTTTCGTGACTATTCTTTTCCATCTTAATGATTGTTTTCTAACTCTGTGGTTCTGCTGATTGTTGCTAGGGGTTTGATCTTGATAGTCAAGGGGTTAGGCTAATTATCCTCTCTCAACAAGTAATCTTTTCACTCATGGTAAGTGTTTTAAGCTCTAGGTATATGTAAGACGAGATTATAGATTCTTATGAATTGGTTAATTATTTTGCGTGTGAAGGTTAAAGTGTTGGAGAGAACATCGGGGTTGGAGCAATAGGGTTTTGCGATTATTCGCTTGGTGCTTGGATTTCGTGTTGCTCAGCTACAATCTCGTACAAGTGTGTGAACACTACTAATAGATGTGTGATAACAAAAGTCGAAAAGCCAAAAATAGATAATGACACCACACGAGCGTATGGCACCGTGTGGCAGTGTCGTGTAACGAAACATGGTCGTGGTGGTCGATGTGATGGCCATGAGCACTTTCATGGGCCAAGAAATTATTGGGCCATTCTCAATAAATTGGGCCGTGTGGGCCCAATGGGCTTGTGGGCCCCACACAGAGAAGTCGCACCAAGTGTGGTAAATATTGGGCAGGCTATGTAAACCACATGGCTAAGCCCATTTTTAGGCTTTGTGGCCCGCACATATGGGTTGTAGGCCCATTACCGTGGTTGACTATTAAGGGTGCACAGTCGCCTAACATGACTATGGACTCTCATCAAGGCCTCGGTAAGTATACTTAGACCCTATAATCGATGAAATGACCATTATACCCTTGTGAGGTAAATTGATTGAAATACTCTCGTATTATGTATGATCGTGCTTGAGCATGATATTTTTGCATACACGTATGTTATTATGGTGCATTATATGGGGTGGGATATATGATTTTGGAGGAAGTATACCGAAAGGCTATAAGCCTATTACATCGCAACTCACAAGCAAATACTATTTTAGTACCGAAATTCGCACGATTTGGTGTGTAGGGGTTGGGTGGGTTGATTTTTTCCCCACATGGTGTGTAGGGCTAGTACGAGTTGGTGTGTAGCGGATGGATTGGGTAGGACTCTTTGTTTGCATATCAGATCGAAATGGGCTAAGGCCTAGATCACATCGTACTAAAATAGGCTAAGGCCCGCATCACTACTATTACCGAAAAGGGGTTAAGGCCCCTAATCGAAACCGATAGGCTTAGGCCCATATTATGCTTACTCTAATTGTTTGCTATGATAGGATTTCTCACGCTGAGTTTTTGTAAACACACCCATTTGTTATCTCAGGCAAGAAATCCCCAAGTTTAGACGGATCAAGTGACGAGGAATCAATGGTGGCCACTCAACGTAGTTATTTCTTTTATACTATAATTAATGTTTTATTTCGGTTTTTATTATGTAATAAGGCCGCTTTAATTTTTATTTAATTTTGGGATTTATTTGCTTAAATTTTTACCATAGCGTGAGGTTTTGGGTTTTTAAAATTAAAAAGTTATAAACCAATGATTTTCTACAAACGCCAAAGTTTACACAATGCGCGCATGGGAGTTTTTGAAACACTATTGTTTAAAGAATTTAATGACAACCTAAAATGATTTTCTAAAATAACTCGAGTTTTCCTTATGAAAAGACATTCTAAGTTTTAATCAACCCAAAGGAACTTTTAAGAAAAGCGGTCTCTCATCAAATGTGTATTTGGAATAACACTCCAATGTGACATCACGCATCCTACCATAACATCTAGTCCGGTTTGGGGTGTTACATATACTATTCCTAAGGTTCATACGGACTTTTGGATGTCGTAACTCGTTGATTCTTGCTCGTAATTGCTCATTCAACATTCATAACGCTTCAATAACAATCAAACATGTATAATTCAATTTAAAGACATTTATTTGCATATGAACTTACCTCGTAGTCAAAATAGATGGACCTGATCGACTATTCGATAACTTTCAATTTTCCTCGATCTAAATCGATTTCTTTTGTTCTTGATCTAAACACATTCAAAATTAACTCATTTATTCACCAAATCATTCAATTTAGTCCACAAACACATATTTGAGCATTTTTTCACTTTAGCCCCTAAAGTTCTACATTTATTCAATTTAGTCCCTATTTCGCAAAAACACAAATTACAAAAATTTAGTAAAACCCATGCTTAGACGAATTCTCTATAGGTCCGTAGAATAACCCATATTTTTCATCTATTTCACAATTTAACCCTCAATTTACATTTTTCTCAATTTAATCCCTAATATGCATTTTTACTCAAAATCACTTAAAAACATGTATATCAAACGCCAAGCTTTCATATTTCATCTTCAAACATCCAAAACACATGAATTCATCAATGGCAACTTCCAAAATCATCAACACTTTCAAAAATTGAGGCATGGGCTAGCTAGTACTCAAAGCAACGATCACAAAACATAGAAATCATCAAAAATGGATCAAAACCGCATCTTTAATCAAGCTTAACAATGGTCGAACCCTAAAAACATGAAAATAAATTCTTCCTTCATCAATTTTCAGCTAAGTTTGATAAAAGATGATAGAGCATTTGGTTTTGTTTTAATTATATTAACTTCATAACCAAATTACCATTTTATCCATTAATTAAAACATTATAAATCACATAAATCAAGGCCATTTATGTCCATATCCACTATCAATGGACTAATTACAACATAAGGACCTCACATTTAATAAGTCATGGCAATTAAGCACTTTTAACTTATAGCATGCTACTTTTGCATTTTACGCGATTAAGTCTTTTTTTTTCAAATTAATCATTTAAACGATAAAATTAGCTCACGAAATTTTTTACAAATACATATTCACATGCTATAAACACCAAAAATAATATTAAAATAAATTTTTGACCTCAAATTTATGGTTCCAAACCACGCTCGATTTGGCTAAAATCGATGATACAACATGGCCATGTGGCCGATCAGTGTAACTCATTGACCCATGTGACCAAATTAAAACATTAAAGGAGCAGAAAGACACACCCGCAGTGGTTGGCATACACGCCATGTGACTAAATGACATGCGCATGTGTGATTAACTAATTTTCTCAACATAGGTCACACGCAGCGCGTGACCCACCCTGCACTATGTGTCACAAAACTTACCTAATTTCCAAACGGCGCACGATCAGTGTGAACGACCTGCAGTGCCTCAAAGCCACTACCAAACATTATGCACAGCCATGAAAATTCATAGAAAAATCATTCCAAAATACAAATGTTTAGGAAATCACACCTTATTACGAGTTTAAAAGCACCAACAAATGATCAATCCCACCATTGAGCCAAACTAAAACCAGACATAAGATCACACAAATCACTCTTCCTATACGAATCCGAATTGAATTTAGATGTGAAAAGAGATGAACCTCCTTAAAATGGAATTCAACAACTTGTTGAAATTAAAAAGGAAGAAAAACTTAAAGAACAAAAGAGAAAGAAAAAGGAAAATGTTGGAACAAAGGGATTTTGAAGTCAAAAGGAAAAATCTCCAATTGGGAAAAAAAATTAAAAACTAACATGAGAGGAAATAAAGGAACGTGTAAAGAATTTTGGGAATTTTCTGATTTTCCTAAAAATTTCAAAATAAAATAAAAAAATAAATTAGAAATATTTTTAATAAAAATTTAACCTATCAAAATTTTCAGAATTGAAACCACAAACAAAAATATTTCCCATATTGCAAACACGAGGACTAAAACCCAAAACCAAAGGTAAGCTACCTTAAAGAGCTAGCCACTGAACCAAAGAGGGCTCATTCTCGCTTCTTAAAATGCAAAACCAACTTAATGGCCCAACCAACCACCGAACTAACCACCTAACTTGAATAATTCAACCCTAATTTTAGGGCATTACAATATGCAATTTAGGGGCACTATGACAAAAAAACCCTAATTTACATTTAAAAGTGGTTTCTTCAACTCTATGATACTTTTAAGTATAACGGGTCACTAATGACGCTACTCGCCTTTAATTTTTCCCCTTTTCCTTGATTGATAATGTTTTTCCTTAGTTAGACTCGCAGCACCAAGGTTTATCACGACATAGGATGAACTCGATTGAAAGTTCTTACGTAAGTTTTCCCGATTAGCAAAGCAAATTCAACTAAGGAGAGAGATTTTTGTTTCTAAAAAGATGGAGGGAGAAAGTTTTTATGGGGCATGGGAAAATTTCAAAATTTTGATTCAAAAATGCCCGCACTACTAATTTCTTGAGTGGATGCTACTGTATTTTTTATAATAGGTTGGATACAAACGCATCGATCCGGATTAGAATGAGTAGCAGGAGGAGCCTTTATGAATAGAACGTATGAGGATGCATACGAGATCATTGAGAACATTGCATTAAATTCCCCATCGTGGCCAATTGAACGCTTCACATATGGCCAAAAACCTACTATGGTCAAAGTTATCCGTATGATGATAAGTATCATCTAATAGCGGATAGACTTAATCGTATTCAATCGCTTTCTACACCTCTATGCATGGAGGAGATAAGCCACTTTTCCATTATATTAATAATCCTATTGAGGATATAATTACATTGGGAATAAGGGTGGAAACCCTTATTCGAATACATACAATCCCACCGAGGGATCACCCAAACTTAAGATGGGGAGGAAACCAAGGAGGAGGTAATAGCTCAAATCAAGTTAAAGATACTAATTACCAACCTCCTTATTTGCGTAAGCCTCGTGATAGGACCAACCCGAGTGACCATACCGCATGTGGTCAACGATCGGATAGAATTGAGGAAGAAATGCAAATAATGAGAATCGATGTTAAATAGGTGCACTCTAAGTGCACCAATCCAATAAGAACATTGACTAAACTCGAGGATCAAATGAACCAATTGATGAGCATGATGGGTAACATCAAAATAAAAATTCACACAGTATTCCTAGCAACACTAAGATAATTCACAGAGAGAAGGTAATGAGCATGTGAAAGCAATTGTGTTCGATAGGGTAAAGTACTCGAGTAGCCTAGAAACCACTACTTCAGATAATTGCAGAGAAGAATGATGATCCTCAAGAAGTATCCCTAGAAGTAGAAGATGAGTTAGAACTGAGAGAGGTAACCACACCGACAAAGGAGACAGAGAAGGAACTAACTTCTAAAGAGTCTCACTGATGCAAAAATCCCATTCCCTTCAAGACTAGAAGAAAAATAAAAGCTGGATGAGGTTGAATTTTTAAGTTTTCTAAACTTGTTTAAAACATTAAATTTTAACCTACTTCTAATTGAGTTAATTTAAAAGGTTCGCAAATATGCTAAGTTTTAAATGGAAATGATGTCTAGGCATAAGAAAATTAAGGTAGAGAACAAGTTACTTTAAATGCTTCCTCAGAACGTGACTATTTCAGATAGGTACCTTAAAAATTGAAAGACACAAGAAGTTTTACTATTCCTATAGAGATAGGGATCATTCATTTTAATAGAGCTCTATGCTATTTAGAGCTAGTATTAACTTAATACCTCTATCGATTTTTGAAAAACTCGAGTTAGGGATCTAAAAACTACTCAAATAACATTACAGTTGGTTGACAGGTCTTTGGTACGTTCAAAAGGGGTATTGGAAGACGTGTTAGTCAAAGTGAAAAGTTTTATTTTTCCCGCAGATTTTGTGGTACTTGATTTTGACGAAGATCGTGAGATACCGATCTTATTAGGAAGACCTTTCTGGCTACTTTTAGGTCTACCATTGATTTAGAGAAAAACAATTTAACTATGAAAGTCAATGGTGAGACAGAAACATTTAAATGTGGTCATCAATCGAGCGAGGAAGATAGGAGAAAGTTAGAGGAGTAATGTAAAAAATTATTTATTTCTAACATCCCTGAGTCAAGGGACACACTTTCTTTTATGCATACGCATGTAATAAACATGTTTAAGGAAAGGGAAAATGAGTACGGGTGGAATGGCACAATGGAAGATGGACCAATAGCGAGAGAACAGAAAATCCTCCATCGTTGAATTGATGACATCAGAGAATGAATCCAACAAAGAAACTTAAAAATTAGTTGAATTGTCGCTTAACTTTTGTAAATTGTTTTATATTTAACTAACCACCTAGTTTAGATTTTGACTTTTATTTGATGTAGGTTCATTTTTATTAAACTAAGCCTTATTGGATTATATGTTTTGATATAACAAATTAAAGTGTTTCTGAATAAAAAGTAAAGTTGAGAAATTTGATAAAATCAAGTTGAAAAAGTTTCAATTGAGTCAAATATTTTCAAATATGTTTTAACCATTTTCAAACAAGTCGAATCGCTTCTAGGACAAAAAGTTATTGATATTTTTTGTCTAAGTATCTGTACTTTACAAGATACCGATACTCCTCTAATAATAGATACCAAATTGACATTCTGCAATTTTCAAACCCCTCTTAAAGTATCGATAGATTTCCTAAGGTATCGATATTCTTGCTCTAAACTGGCCACCAAATCAGCATTAATTACAAAAATATCGATCCCTTTTAGTATGTATCGATACTGCACTACTGCAGATGAAGTTAATGACCTGGTATTTCATCCCCAACGACTACATTCTCTTCTAGAACAACCACAACAGTTGGAAATCAATTAGAGGGTATAAATACCATCTTCCGAAGGTTTAGAAACAACAAGAAACATGTGCAAGGCTTAAAGATCAATCAAAACAACCTACAGCTTTAATTATTTCATACCTTTTCTTGTAAACACTTGTGAGCTTTCATTGTATTTATTTAGCTCAAATGTTCTTCTTTGTCTTAGTGCTTAATTGGCAAACATCATGATCTTGTAAGGATTATTTCTTTGTTTGCTTGTTTGCTTCTCTTTGAGAAAGGGTTTATTCTTAAGGTTTGGGTAGAAACCTTAAGGGAGTTGTATCTTAAGATTTTGGGGTATAAGTCTTAAAAGAGATTGAAAGGTTAAATCTTATCTTCAAAGATTTCCAAATTAGTGAATTTGGAGAAAATCCTTAGTTGTGGAAAGCTAAGGTAGTGGAGCAGGCAATTGGGGCCAAACCACAATAAATCATTGTGTTCTTAGCTGCATATTTTTCTTTGCTTCCAATTCACCCCTTGGCATTTTTGGTTTGTTCCATCGATTCAACAATATCTAAACCGAAACATCTTTAAAGCTAGAAGTTTTTAGCCGAAACAGAGTTAGTGTCATGACATCGCCCTAATGAGTCGTGACATAGCAAATAGTTTCCTTGAGGCCTCCAAACTGACGAACGTGTTGCGATATCAGTGTACTGCCAAGGATGTCACGACACGAAACCCCTATGTGGGGACATCTTTGCAATTTTTTGTAGGGTTAACCCAACGCATTCTTGCAACCCGGTGGCTTACTATTTATTTAACCCAATTTTTAACACTATAAAACCCAATTTTATAACCTAAAACCATATATACTTCTAATTAAAACACCTTTTAACCCTTAATCCCTCAAACTCTCTCAAATCTCTCAAAACCTTTTAAACCCTAAACCCTTAATTTATTAAACATTATATTTATTCTTCACAAACTCTTCAACCCTATTTGGGGCAACAAGGACTGGGAACATCATAGACAAGCAAGGAATTAAAACGAACTTCGACTATATATTACAAGTTATGTAGCACCCCAACTCATATCCTCGCAGACCAATCGTTACTACTGAGCATTACCGAGTTTATAGATCAAACAGATGTAAATTTCAAACATTACATATCATTAAAAAAATCATTAAAGCATCATTTTAATCCAAATTATAAACATACCAAATACAAATAAATTTGCCTAGTTCATGAGCACTTAAATATAGAATTAAATTCACATGCACCTATCTAGATTTAGTTCAATTTACCATGTAATGCCCCAAAATTTTAATTTTTGATTTTGTGTATGTGTGACACACAAGTGTGTATCTGCTTCAGTCGTTAAGTGTTCTAGGTGTGTGTGTGTGAGGTCCCAAGTTCAAGCCTTACTTGGGCAAATTTTGGTATTTTTATAAATAAAGCCTTAACCTTGTGCAAAGGGCTTAAGTTTAATTATTGATAAGTTTATATCAGAATGGGCCTGTTGGTCTGGTAGTTAAGTGGAGTGTTAAAGTGTTGGAGGTCCTGTGTTCAATTCTATGTGATGGTGTGGAGACAGTATTTTTGCTCCAATTTCGGCTAAGAGTTGTGTTGGGGCAAAATTCTAAATAGTTGTGCTTTAGTGGGTTAATAGGGAGTGATTTTAGGCGATAATTTGAGAGCGTTTATCAGAAAATAATTTGATTATCTTTTTATTGCAAAAAAATAATAATAACAATAGAGTTTTGGTTTTCTCTCCAATTCCCTAAACTTTTTCTGATGTTTTCTTCTTCTTCTTCTTCTTTTCTCTCCTCTACCGGTTCTTTCCCCTAGTTACTGCCAAAATTTCCATTATTTTTTCCCCTTTCATTTCTTTCTTTTTTTTTTCATTTGATTCGGTTGTTCATCGTTGGTTGCGCGTGTTTGGTTAGTAACAGTTTTGTCTATTGTTAATCGTTCTTGGTTAATCTCTAAAAGGGGGATTCTTTTTTGATGTTCAGTAGTTAATCAAGGGGCTGATGGTTTTGAATCGACGATGTGATTATGCTAAGTCGTGGTTACTCAAACGAGGTAAGGGTTTTGTTAGGCTTCTAGTTGAGTTCCTTCCAAATTGTTTGATTAGAAAGGAATTAAGTGATTAATCTGAGATATGTTGGTCGATTTTTAGGTTCTGGAGACTTAGGAGTGCTTACGCATCAGAAACAATACCAGGTGTGTATCCAAAACGCAGCAAACGGGATTAAAAAAAGCCAAAATTACTTGCTGTCGTGAAATAAGAGAAATAAGAGAAAATGATGCAAAAAAAAATTGTAGAGAAAGGAAATTAGGTGTTATAAACTTGAAATCAACATTTTGCACTAAAATAGTTTTAGATAGCAAAGAGAGAGTCTAACTTTGAAAAATCATCAAAAATAGTGTAAATTGAGTTAGAGGTTGAATAAAATATGAAATTAATTTTTATTGAGTCTAGTCATAGAAGAAACAAAGTAAGAAATAGAATTGTAAATTATGAGTTATAATAAATTTTGTGAGAGAAGGTCGAATGATTTCTGATTCCCTGCTTTGACTTTGGAAAATCATCAAAAATCGTAAAAATTAATTAGGGGCTTAAATTTATATTTTTAAATCCTTAACGAGTATATTTTCAAGAGAAAAATGGAAACATCATCCAAATTCGTACTAAGAGATATATAATTTTTAGTAAGGAAAGGTTGAAGCCACAAATAGTAGAATAGGGATAAATTTGAAGATTTTACTGTACTTATTTGATAAACTATAAATTCTAAAAACTTTATGGTAGAAAGGCATTTGAGTCTAGTTTCAAAAACATGAAGCGGATCTTAATTTGGAATTCAGAGCTCAATATATAAATAATTTAGTGACAATGACTCAAGTAGACTATTTTTGAATGAACATATAAGTAAATAGTGAAAACATATATGAATATTTAGCTAGCATGAGTTACATTAAAAATAGACCACACAGCCAAGGCTAATTTGGGCCGAGTGGGCCACACAGGCGTGTGGGCCCACACGGGTAGATCACATGGGCGTGTGAGCCCATTTTTACCGAAATGTTTCTAAGGTTGCACGGGTCATCCATGTCGACTGTAAACCTACTGTAAGGTCGGTAAGCGCTACTTAAACCCCTAAATGTATGATATCTATACTGAGCATGTTAATATCTAAACTGAATATATGTACTGAAATTGCAAAATAGCATATCATCCATTGTATGTTGCATTGCATTGGGTTGGGGGTTGTTATTCGGAGGAAGTGTACTGAAAGGCTTTAAGCCTAATTTACTAGCAGCTCAGCTGCAAACTACTATTTTGTGCCACATTCGGTACGACTTGGAGTGTAGGGATGAGTGGGTTGATTATATCCCCACATGGAGTGTAGGGATGGACGGAGATGGTGTGTAGAGGCTGGTTGGGTAGAATTTTGCTATTGTATAACTATTACTGCTACTGATACTGTGATAGGCTAAGGCCCTACTGCATTTTTGACATCAGACTAAGATGGGCTACGCCCAAACTATCATCGATACTAAAAAGGGCTTAGGCCCAAGATTGCTCAACTCTGCACTATGAATACTGATTGTTTGTTTGTTTCTGCGGGATTACAAACTGAGTTTATGTAAGCTCACCCTTTTTGTTTAATGTGCACAGGTAATCCCCAGACTTAGACGGATCGGTGCGACAAAGGACTTAGCGGTGACCACAGTAATTTTTGGACTTCATGGTTTTCAATTTGTGATTTATAATTTGATTATTATTGATTATTTGGGTTGTAATTTAATGACCCTCTGGGACTTTGGTTTTAAATTTGGGTTTTTATTTATTTATTTTAATTTATGGATTTATACCTGCTGGTCTTAGGAAATTCAGCCAAAAAGTTAAAGTATTTTCTAAACGCATGATCACTTAGACTGTTTTATTAAAGCTTCCGCAACGAGAGATGTTTCAAAACAAATGTTTTAAAGGAATAAATTCGACTTCCTAAGTTCTAACAAGGGTTTATTAAAGATATTAACATGGAATGTTTTCATCATAACAACGAGGTTTCAAAAACACTATCGTGATATAGCTAGATACGGCCATAACGTCTCAGGCCGGGTTTGGGGTGTTGCATACCATGCTATAATATGGCTTCAAAAACAAACACATATTTATATGTATAAAACCAACCAAAATTAAACTTATAACTGATTTACAATAGAACCAAAAAATAACTATTATTTAGACACCCTAGGTACATGCCGACACAAAGGATAAACATCACCATATTTGAGTTTGGGATATTTGTTGGATGCTGAATTAGTGATCAAAAGTTAAGTACCTAACCCGCATTACGGAAACAAAATCGCATCACTGAGTAAAACTCAATAGTATTTTTATAATTCGAATATTTAAAGACAAAATAATATAATAAGCACAATTGAATATTTAAAATTCACATTTTTTATACAATAGCATTAACCATTAAATACTCAAATCGTAAATACATCATTTTATACCATACGCAATTCTCATTATTTGCCATAAAATAGCTTCTCACAATATAATACACATTTCACTTAAACAACAATAATGTTTATTCCATGTCCAATTCATGAATACACAATTCATGTGTCTCAATCCATATTTCAATTCACAAACCCCATTTTCATTTCACATATAATATCATCCAACATCGATCATAGTTTCATTTCATTTAATTACCCCTATTAACAAGACTCGCACTCGGACGGATACACGGATCCAACCAAAACACACCGCGCTTTGCACCCAAAGGCCTCATCGGATAATTCAAAGTAATAATTTGACACCTAGTGCCTCATCAGCTAAACTGAAGTAAATTGGCACCCAAAGGCCTCATCGAATTAATTCAAGTAATAATTTGACACCCAAAGTGTCTTATCGACTCAAAGTCGAAGAAATCCTCGAACTCTTCCAATCCTATAGCATGCCATCTATATCCGACTCAAATTTCATACAGCTTAATAGGGTTTCAATTTCACAATTCAATAATAGTCAATATCAAATATCAATTTTCCATAAAATCACATATACAATGAATTCAATTCAATTCAATATCAAAATTTCATATACTCACCTCAACTACTTACCATAAACAATAAATAAAAATACAAAGAATTAATAACTAGTTTTAGATTATAGAAATAAAAACCAAAAATTCTGAACTATTCCTCATCGACTTTATCTTTTCCCTTCTTAGTCAAAGTTTTCGGCACAACGTTAGCTACGGAATCTAAAACAATTAAAATTCTTCAATACAATACAATTCAATTTCACATTGAATATTTCAATTTTTATTCAACATTTGGCTAAATTCCAATTTAGTCCTTAACCAAGACTAACTTTATTTCTTCACAATTAATTCTATATTTTCATTTAATTTCCACTTTAAACTAGATTTAACTCTCTAATTTCACTTAAATCTCTAAATTTCAAAATTTTCATAGTTTAGTCCCTAATACTTAAAATTTAAAATTTATTCTACAATTCAATCCTTTTTCATTTCTAACTTAAAAATCTATCAATTTCATCTCTAATACTCAATTTATTCAACATAGAAAACATTTAAAAACGCAATAATTTCTAAAATTTTGACATAGGTTGGGCAGTATTTAATACCGGGATTTTAAAAACATAAAATTACAAGAAAAGGGACTAAATTGACTAACCAATTAAGCTTTGAACCCTTGAAACCCTAAGTCTCCTTCTTTCTTTTTTTTTTCTTTCTTCTTTGTTTCGTTCCTATTGTTTGGTTCTTTTCTATTTCATTTCTTTTATTTAGTTAGTTAATATAATATAATATAATATAATATAATATAATATAATATAATATATATACTTAACTTTTAAGTTTTATTATTAAATATTATAATATATATTTTAACTTTAAATTTTTAAATAAATACATACTTATGCCGCCTCAATTTATGCAATTGGCATAATTGTTTATTTGGTCCTTTTAACTTTCTTTAATCTATAATTTAACTTTCACTCTATATACAATTTAGTCTTTTTACCTAATTACTCTTAATTCAAACTAATTAAACTAACCAAAACCTAATTAACTACACAACTGACTTCGTAAATATTTTTAATAAATATTTACGAGTCCATTTTACGAAAACAGAGTCTCGAAAATACATTTTTTGACACCCGTGACTATCGGGTCGTTACAATTCTCCCCCTTAATAAATTTCGTCCCCGAAATTTACTTAAACAAAGGTGGGGTACTGGGATCTCATTGTTTCTTCTAGTTCCCAAGTTGCTTCTTCTACACTATGACTACGCCACAACACTTTCACTAATGTAACTCGCTTATTACGCAACTCTTTTTACCTCCCGTATAAAATCTCAACCGCTCTTCTTCATATAACAAATCGGGTCATATTTCAATATCCTCTGTCGAAATAACATGAGAGGGGTCTAATCGATACCTTTTGAGCTTTGATACATGAAAAGCATCATGAATTTTCTGCAATTCCGGAGGTAAGGCGAAATGATAGGCAACTGGCCCAACTCTTTCCACAATATCATACGACCCAATAAAATGAGGACTTAATTTCCCTTTTCGACCAAATCTCAAAATTTTCTTCTAAGGCGAAACTTTGAGAAATACTTTATCTCCAACAGAATACTCAATATCCCGACGTTTCAAATCTGCATACGATTTCTGGCTTCATCAAAAGTCGATTTCACTATCTCCAATCTTCTTAATGTTGTCCCCGCTTCTTGAATTAACATCCAACACACAGTGTGATTGACATCTATGACCATATAAAGCTTCATATGGGGCCATTTGAATATTCTATTGGAAACTATTATTATATAAAAATTCATTCAACGTAAAATAACGCTCCCAACCTAATTCAAACTTAATAACACAAGCTCAAGCATATCTTCTAAAATCAATAACTCACTCAGATTGTCCGCTCACACAGATGGAAAGTTATTCTAAAGATGAGTCGAGTACCAAGAGATTCATGTAATCGTCTCCAAAATCTCAATGTGAACCGTGGATCTCGATCGAAATTATCGACATAGGAATATCATGTAATCTCACAATTTCCCGAATGTAAACTTCAAAGAAGTTTTTGAAGTGACCAATCAGTTCTAACCACTATAAAATGAGCCAATTTTGTAAGTTGATCAATAAATACCCAAATAGCATTTTTCTTACTTTCCGATAATGATAACCCCGTTACAAAATCTATCATGGTATAGTCCTATTTCCATTCAGGAATATTAATAGCTGAAGTAGTCCAGTCGGAACCTGATGCTCTGCCTTTACTCTTTGACAAGTCAAGCATTTAGCTACATACTCAACTACATCTCTTTTTTTTCCCAGCCACCAGTATGATTCTCGCAGATTTCGATACATTTTTGTTCCTCCCGGATGTAAAGCAAAAGGGCTATCATGAGCTTCTCAAAGTGTCAACTCTTTTAATTCAGAAACATTTTGAACATAGATCTGATTATGAAATCTCAAACAACCATGTTCATCAATACTAAAATTCTCTAGCATACCATTCTGAACCATTTTCTCTTTTCTTCATTATCTTGTCATCTTCTGATTGTGCTGACTTAATTTGATCAAACATCACTAGTTTGATTCTCAATTTGGCCAATAAGCTTCCATCATTATGGATACTGAGCTATGCAAACATTGCTCGCAATTCAATTGCTGCTTTTCTACTCAATGCATCAGCTACAACATTAGCTTTACCAAGATGATAATTAATAACACAATCAAAATCTTTTAAAAGCTATGTCCAACGACGCTGTCTCAAATTTAGCTCCTTTTGAGATAGAAGATTTTTAAGACTTTTATGATCAGTATATATATAACATTTCTCACCATACAAATAATGTCTCCATATTTTTAAAGCAAAAACCACAGCAGCTAACTCTAGATCGTACGTTGGATAATTGTGTTCATTCGTTTTCAATTGACGAGATGCATAAGCAATAACTTTTCCATCTTGCATTAGAACACAACCAAGACCGCTCAAAGAAGCATCACTATACACAACAAAATCTTTTCCCAATTCTGGTAAAGTCAAAACCGGTGCTTTAGTCAACATTTACTTCAACTTCTTAAAACTTTCCTAACATTGATCATCCTGCATAAACCAACATTCTTATGTAACAACTTGGTCATCGGCAAAGCTATCTTCAAAAATCCTTTTACAAATCTTTGATAATAACCAAAGAAAATCCAAGGAAACTACAAACCTCTCGACACATTTTTCTGCTTTCCACTAAACAATTACTTCAATCTTTTTGGATCAACCCTAATTCCACCTAATCGAGACAACTTGCCCCAAAAATACAACCTTTGATAACCTGAATTAACATTTACTAAGTTTCCTGCATAACCGCTTCTCTCGTAACACTTGCGTAACAAATCGAGACGTTGTTCATGTTCGATTCGATATTAAATAAACCAAAATATCATCAATGAAAACCACAAAAATTGATCCAAATACGGTTGAAAAATACGGTTCATAAGATCCATAAAAGCTATTGGAGCATTTTTCAATCCAAAAGGCATTACTAAGAATTCATAATGACTATACCATGTATAAAATGTTGTATTCGGTGACATCATTTTCTTTCACCTTCAGCTGATAATATCCAGATCTCAAATCAATCTTATCTCCATTTTCACTTTGAATAATAAACTTCTTTTTACAACAATCTAAAATTACCCCGTGCTCTAAAAGCCAATCCATTTCCAAAATCATATCAAAATCTCCAAATGGCATTATCAACAAATCAACAGAGAAGATTCTATTCTGTATCATTAACAGACATCTTCAACATATTTGATCCATTAACACAATTTGCCCTAATGGACTAGACACTGCTATTGATACTCTAGACATTTCAGACTTTAAATTTCCTAACTCAACTAATTTTGTACTAACATATGAGTGTGGAGATCTCGGATCTATAAAAGCATAAACAGGTTCTGAATGCAATAAAAATATACCTGCCACCACATCATTTACATCACCCTCTTCACGAGTCCGTACAACATATGCTCGAGCTGGTACTCTAGCTTTTGATTGTTGAGTAATAGCATCATCTCCCTTTCTAGCACCACCTTTTGAAAATGAACCACTTGGACTTGACCCACGACCTCAAGAAGCAGGCATAGATCTCTGAGAAATAACAGGTTGAGCATTTTCATTCTTCAGACAATCTCTAACAAAATGTTCTGTAGATCCACAATGAAAACAACCTTGAGTTAATTTCCAAAAGATTCACCACGATGCTTTTTCCTTCAATGTTCACAATTCAAAATTTCAGTATCCGAGATGGACCTCGTACACTACTAATAGACACTGTCAGTTTTCTATCACTGTTTCTATCAGTTCTATCTAATTTAAAACTTGATCTCCAGCTACCACATAATTCTTTTGATCTCTTCAGTTATGGATTTGAACTAGTAGCTCCAGGACGCTTTCCAACAGTACGAGTATTCTCAGTCTTTTTGTCAAAACCTAAAACTTGTTTTGCCATTTTTGCCCTTTCAACTAAGTCTGCAAATTTAGTAACACTGTGTGATACCAATCAGATTTCAGAATTCATCACGTAAAATACGTAAAAATCGCTTACAACTGTCAACTTCAGTCGGTACAAACTCAGTGGCATACCTACTAAGTCGTGAAAACTCTCGTTCATAATAAACCATAGACATTTCACCTTGTCTCAACATAAAAAACTCTTGTCTTCTATCTTCAATATACAATTTACCCATATATTTCTTCTCCAAATTTCTTTTGAAAGAATTGCCAATTTACTGATCTACTGATACATGACATGTCACCGTCGCCACTGTGTATAAGCTTATCCTTGTAGTAGAGAAACAACACATAATAAAATTTCTTGTGGATTACACTCAAGTTGTGTGTAAAATTCTTTTTGTAGATTCACCCAAATTGTAGTCAGTAGAAGGATCAACTCCTTTCAAACCCAAAAATTCAGCTTGCACCATACTTATGCAATTCTTTGATCGGAGCTCGACGAATAGTAGTGGTATATGTCGTAGCAGATGCGTCCCTACTATTTGTTGAAGAGCATCGGCTATAGCTTTAAGTAATCAGAATCATTCCTTTCTTTCTAAAATTACCTCGCTCAACATTAGGAGGTTAATTACCTACTTGGTTTACACTCGGTGTTGCGCACTGCCTCATCTAATTTGTAATGCCCCGAAATTGGGCCTAGAAGTATTGGGCCTTGAGCATGGGAGCGGTTAGGAGTCTTCTCAAAAATATTCTAGTTAAGCAAGAAAGTGACACAAATTACATGTTTGCTTTAATGGCTAAGTGATTTGGGTGTGTTTGGGAGTGTTTGAAAAGCCTGGGTTCAAGTCTGGGCTTTTGCAAAATTTTTAGTTTTTCCCCTTAAGTGAACCTTGGCTTTAGCTTGTAGGCCTTATAAATATTTTTGTGTAAAATGTGTCACAAAAAGTCTTGTGGCTTGGTGGAAAGTGGCGTGACTTGGTAGTTAGGAGAACTTGGGGTTCGAATCCCATGGCATACAAGGTGTATTTATTTTATTGCCATGAGGTGAGAGAGGTAGAGTTAGATTGAAATTCTGCTGAGGTGGTTATGGACTTGGTCAAAGGGAGAGAATTAAGGGTTTGAATGATGGTTGTTATGGATATGGAGGAGATTTTGGTGGAGAAAATCGTGGATTTTGACAACGGGTAGAGTTGGCCAAATTTGGGAGTCTAGGGGTGTCTATTCGACTTTGACTTGGTGCCGATTTGGTCTAGTTCATTGGGTTTTTGGTAGCTGCTCCTTTTCTCTCTTTTGGTTTCGTACTCCTTTGATAGCCGAGTTGCGTATCGACCATTCGGGTTCTTTTTCTTTCTCCTTTGACATTCTTCTTCGGTTTGTATTTTGTTCATTTTGTCTAACTCCTAAGGGCTAATTTCTGAATTTTGGCTATCTTCTCCAAGGTTTTCTTTCCTCTTCTCTTTTCTCTTCTCCATAATTCCCTCTACTGAATTTATTCTTCTCCTCTTGTCTCACTCACCTTTCTTTATCTTGGCCGAATATAGTTTCTTTCTTCCCTATTATCTCTTTTGTTTGGTTTCTTTTCCTAAGCAATTGTCCCTCTTTCTTTTTTTCATCTTCTTTCGATTTTTCCCTACTTTTTGTGTGGGCCGATTACTTTTGTGCCTATTGTTGGTGTTGTGGTTTTGGTCTCGTAAGAGTTCTGATAAGTCGATATGTACTCATATGTTCCCTCTCTTGTTTCTTGATTGTTCCAATATGTGTTTAAATCTGTTCTTTTGAATCTTTTTGGAAGCCGAATGTTTTCTTCTTATGTTTTCTGACTACGCTTCTCATTCTTCTTCGTGTTGTAATATGCGATGGGTTCTGGGGATTTCAGTGGAGTAAAGGAGTGTAAGTGTTTTAGAAGCGATTAAAACCTTATCCTCTCATTTTTTAATAAAGGTAAATGAATTACCTTCCTTCTTTTTGGGCAAAGGTCGAATATCCCTATGTTTTTGTAAATGATATTTGTGGATTTAAGCCACATCTACAATTGATTCTACCTAATAAGATCTTTGGTTTATGCAGTTAATCGGCAAGAAATGTACGATCATTTGAGTCAGTGTTTTAAATAGCAATAAGCCATTGTCGTTTGTTCAAGGTGAGTAGTGGGTGGCAATTTGGGATTAAGTTTTGTGAATTCTATCGATTGGAAAACTAACAGTGTACTTTATTGGAATGTAGGCTTTGGGTTGGAGAGCGGTTCACTTGATTTTGCAAACAGGTGCGTAACCACACCCTTCCTTACTATAGATCAGCAAAAGCTGAAAAGCCGAAGTGCCGAAACATCGGCATTTGAGGCCTCACGAGCGTGCGATCACTCGTGGGGTAAACCAAGCCCACAAATCATGAGTGATAGACTGTAAATGCCACCACGAGCGTTTCTGTAGACTTGGGCCGTTATGGGCCATGTTGGGCTAAAGAGGGCCGTGTGGGCCCAATGGGCTCGAGGGCCCCACACAGATTAAATCCACAGTAAGTGATAAATATTGGACTGGGCTATGTAGGTCACATAGACGTAATTGAATTTGGGCTAAATGAGCCACACGAGCATGTGGGCCAACTTAGGCCGAGTAATGGGCCGTGGGTCCATTTACATCGTTATGATCATTTAGGTTATTTGTGCCACTCGAGGTGACTATAGACCTTTGGAGGGGTCATTATTTGAGCTGAAACCCTAAAATAAGTAAAATGACCGTAATACCTCTGTAGGGTAAAATGACTATAATACCTCTGTAGGGTAAAATGACTGTAATGCCCCTCTAGAGTAAAATGATCGTAATACCCCTGTATGGTAAAATGACGATTAGGCCCTTATGTTTCGTATGAAAAATGTGCTTATGATTCACATATATGATTGTACTGAGTATGACTTTACATACACGTAATATTTATGACATGACATACTGCATGGGGTTGGGATTTTGATATGGAGGAAGTACTGTACTAGTGACTATGTCACATTCACTATTACTGGTGGCTTTGCCACATTTACTGTTTCTGGCAGCTATGCTGCATTATTATTACTGGTAATTTTGCTACGATATTGGTGTGCTGGCTGGGTGGGTCGATTTATATCCCCACATGGTGTGTTGGTTGGTACGGTTGGTGTGCTGGCTGGATTTGGGTGGGATGCATAATTGTATTACATCGCACTAATATCAGATTGGGCTTAGGCCCACATCATATCTTGTGATGGAGCTAAGGCCCCGCATCAGCTAATACTAAATAGGGCTCGTGCCCATATCATTATCTTGATGCACTATTTACTGTTTGACTGATGGGGGCTACACACTGAGTTTTCGTAAACTCACCCTTTCTTTCTAACTATACAGGTAATCCTCAGCCTTAGGCGATTTGGTGCTGCAAGGGACTTGGACGTGGCCACACGACTGCTGTGTCTTGCATTTGACTTTATTTAATTTAAATTTTTCTTTTGGGTTTTTAATTTTGTAATAAGGCCGTTTGTGGGATTTAATTTTTAATTGGGCTTTGGATTATATATTTTTAAACTGTTAGTCTAGGCAAAGACTAGTTTTTAAAACAATTATTGTTTTCTAAAACACGCATTTTAAACTTCATCGACTTAAAAAGCTTCCACATTTTTAAATCAATTTAATATAACACTAATGGTTAATAGGGTAAATGTTTTGACGAGAACTTTTGTTAAAAAATAATAAAAGGATTTAAATTCAGTAACGAATTTTTACCGAAAAGATCAATTATCGAAAAACACTTCGATGTGACATGCCAGATTCAGCCATAACGTCTAGGCCGGGTTTGGGGTGTTACATAATTCATAAGGTTCATCATCTTTAGTAGACATTTCTTGATCTCTGTTTTCAATATATTCATCTGACATCTTTAACTATAAAACAGAAACAAACAAATATATATTCAGCATCCAGATCCCGACTCAATTTGACTTAATTATGGCATGTACCTCTAAACTTAATTCTAAGCTCGATTTAGTCCAAGAATCGACTAAACCTGTGTAGCTCTGATACCACTAAATGTAACACCCAACCCGTATCCCTCACCGAAATCTAGTTACAGAGCATTACCGAAGTTTACAGATCAAACAGACAAAAAGTTCAAACATTTCATATCATCAAAACAAGTCATCAAAGCATCATTTTAATCCAAATTATAAACATACCAAATCCAAATCAATTTACCTAGTTCATGAGCACTTAAACATAGAATTAAATTCACATGCACCTATCTAGATTTAGGTCAATTTACCATGCTATAATATGGCTTCAAAAACAAACACATATTTATATGTATAAAACCAACCAAAATTACACTTATAACCTCATTTACAATCAAACAATAAAATAACTATTATTTAGACACACTATGTACATGCCAACACAAAGGATAAACATCACCATATTTGAGCTCAAGATCATTGTTAGATGCTGAATCGGTGATCAAAAGTTAAGTACCTACCAGTGCACGGGAAACAAAATCGTGCGCTGAGTAAAACTCAATGGTATTTCTATAATCCAAATATTTAAAGACAAAATAATATAATAAGCACAATTAAATATTAAGCACAATTGAATATTTAAAATTCACATTTATTTATACAATAGCATTAACCATTCAATACTCAAATCATAAATACATCATTTTATACTATATTCAATTCTCATTATTTGCCATAAAATAGCTTCTCACAATATAATACACATTTCACTTAAACAACATAATGTTCATTCCATGTCCAATTCATGAATACACAATTCATGTGTCTCAATCCATATTTCAATTCACACCCCATTTTCATTTCACATATAATATCATCCAACATCGATCATAGTGTCATTTCATTTAATTACCCTATTAACACGGTCCGCACTCGAGACGGATACACTAATCCAACCAACACACTAGTTTGGCACCCAATGCCTCATTAGATAATTCAAGTAATAATTTGACAACCAGCTTCTCATCGGCTAAACCAAAGTAAATTGGCACCCAAAGCCTCATCAAATTAATCTGAAGCAATAATTTGATACCCAAAGTCTCATCGACTCAAAGTCGAAGAAATCCTGAACTCTTCCAATCCTATGGCATGCCATCTATATCCGATTCAGCCCCATATAGTTAATAGGGTTTCAATTTCGCAATTCAATAACAGTCAATATCAAATATCAATTTTCCATAAAATCACATAAACAATGAATTCAATTCAATTCAATATCAAAATTTCATATACTCACCTCAACTACTTACCGTTAAAAATAAATAAAAATACAACAATTAATAACTAGTTTTGGATAGTAGAAATACAAACCGAGAATTCTAAGCTATTCCTCGTCGACTTTATATTTTCCCTTCTTAGTCGAAGTTTTCGGCACAATGTTAGCTACGGAATTAAAACAATTAAAATTCATCAATATAATACAATTCATTTTCATATTGAATATTTCAATTTTTATTCAACATTTGCCTAAATTCCAATTTAGTCGCTAACCAAGACTAACTTTATTTCTTCACAACTAATTCTATATTTTCATTTAATTTCCACTTTAAAATAGATTTAACTTTCTAATTTCACTTAAATCCCTAAATTTCAAAATTTTCACAATTTAGTCCCTAATACTTAAAATTTATAATTTATTCTACAAGTCAATCCTTTTTCATTTCTAACTTAAAAATCTATCAATTTAATCTCTAATACTTAAATTAGTCAACATAGACAACCTTTAAAAACTCAATAATTTCTAAAATTTTGACATAGGTTGGGTGGTATTTAATACCGGGATTCTAAAAACATAAAAATTACAAGAAAAAGGGACTAAATTGACTAACCAATTGAGCTTTGAAACCCTAATTCTCCTTCTTTCTCTTTTTCTTTCTTTCTTCTCTGTTTCGTTCCTATTGTTTGTTTTTTTTCTATTTCATTTCTTTTATTTATTTAGTTAATATAATATAATATAATATAATATAATATAATATAATATAATATAATATATATTTTAAATTTAAATTTTTAAATAAATACATACTTATGCCACCTCAATTTATGAAATTGGCATAATTGCTTATTTGGTCCTTTTAATTTTCTTTAATCTATAATTTAACTTTCACTCTATATACAATTTAGTCCTTTTACCTAATTACTCTTAATTCAAGCTAATTCAACTAACCAAAACCTAATTAACTACACAACTGACTTCTTAAATATTTTTAATAAATATTTACGAGTCCATTTTACAAAAAAAGGAGTCTCAAAAATACATTTTCTGACACCCGTGACTATCGGGTCGTTACAGGTTAAGGGTTCCTAAATTCAACCTTTTATTGTTCCATTGAATTGTTTGCTTAGTAAAGTATTATGATTGAAACATCTTATTTCCACCAAGATGCATAGCATAAGAGCTACTATCTGCCTCTCTCAGTATAGGCTACCTCAAATTAGTGTCATTCGGCACACATATCGGTCCACGAAAACACAATACCCCTCAGAGTTCAACCCAAAATCTATAGTGCTACCACCCTCAATCTGTCGGAACCAATGACCAAAGACTTGTCTTCTAACTGTTTACCCTTAATCTGCTCAATCCACATCGACTTAACTTGAAGCTTGGCTAATAAGCTACCATCATCAAACAAGCTTAGGCGAGCAAACATCGCCTTCAAATTAGTCATAGCTCCATGGCTTAGTGCATCAGCCACCACATTGGCCTTGCCAGAATGGTACTCAATGGTGCAGTCGTAGTCTTTAAGCAGCTCGATCCATCTACACTGCCTAAGATTCAGCTCCTTCTAAGTAAGGAGATACTTGAGGCTTTTGTGATCAGTGTAGATGATACACTTCTCACCGTACAGATAGTGCCTCCAGATTCTCAATGCAAATACATGGCGACCAACTCCAAATCATGTATCGGATAGTTTGCCTCATGTGTCTTAAGCTAACGAGATGCATATGCTACCACCTTACCCTCCTGCATTAACACACATCCCAAACTGACATGTGATGCATCACTATAAACCGTGAACTCCTTTCTAGATTCAAGCTGTATCAGAACAGGGGCCTTAGTCAATATAGTCTTGAGCTTCTCAAAGCTCTCCTACTGCGTATCAATCCAGTTAAACGGCACACCCTTACGTGGCAGCTTAGTCAAGGGTGCTTCAATCAGTGAAAAGCCCTCTACAAACCTCCAATAATAATCCGCCAGTCCCAGAAAACTGCGGATCTCAGTCACGTTCCTAGGCTGCTTCTACTCCAACACAGCCTCAATCTTTCGAGAATCAACTCAAATCCTTTCAGTAGAAACCACATGACCTAGAAATGTCACCTTATGCAACTAGAACATGCACTTGCTAAACTTAGCATAAAGCTACTTCTCTCTCAAATTCTACAGAACAACCCTAATGTGCTCATCATGCTCATCTATAGTCCTCGAGTAAACCAGTATATCATCGATGAAAACCACCACAAATCGATCCAGATAAGGGCTGAAATATTCAGTTCATCAAATCCATGAAAGCTGCTGGTGCATTAGTTAATCCAAATGGCATTACTAGGAACTTGTAGTGACCATAACGAGTCCTAAATACCGTCTTATGTATGTCAGCCTCTTTGACCCTCAACTGATGATACCCAGATGGATGTCAATCTTAAAGAACACCGAAGCTCCTCGAAACTGGTTAAATAGATCATCTATCCTTGGTAGGGGGTACTTATTCTTAATGGTCAACTTGTTCAGTTGTCGATAGTCGATACACATCCGCATAGATCCATCCTTATTCACAAAAGCGATCTTTGTGCTCCCCATAGAGACACATAGGGTAGATGAACCCACAATCCAATAACTCCTAAATCTGAGCCTTTAGCTCCACAAGCTCCTTCGGGACCATTCGATAGGGAGCGATAGAAACCGGAGCTGTACCAGGTAGGAGCTCAATACCAAACTCCACTTCACGATCCGGAGGTAAATTGGGTAGCTCATTAGGAAAATGTTTGGAAAATCCTTTACCATTCTGATGTCCTTAACAGAGGAATCCCTAGAATCTGAAACACTTACGTAAGCCAAGAACTTCTCACATCCCTTACGTACCAGCTTTTCCGTCACCAGTGCAGAAATCACATTAGTTAAATAATTCTGGCGCTCTCTAATCGTGACTACCTTATCATCCTCTTCAGTCCTCAATACGACCCACTTAGTTATGCAGTCCAAGCTAACATGATGCTTGACCAACCAATCCATCCCCAGAATTATATCGAACTCCCTAAAGGGAAGCTCCATCAGATCATCTAGAAAGATTTCTCCTTAAACCTCTAAAGGAACGTCTCTATACAGCTTGTTAACCCTTATAGATTGACCCAACAGACTCAGTACAGTAACCTCACTCGTAGTGCTCTCAACCAAGATCCCCAAATTTCCAAACACAGTACAGGCTATATAGGAATGAGTGGATTCTATATCTATCAATGTAGTATATGGTACATCAAAAATAAGAAACGTACCCGTGATAACGTCCGGAGCATCTCTATCCTCTTAACGATGAGCAGCATAAACTAGAGCCAGCTGGCTCACCTCAGCCTGTTTGGCACCTCTGCCCAGTGCTCTCTACCCACGGCTCATACTATTACCACCTCTAGCCTGACCACAACCCCTCAATGGCTACTGAACTACCCTCGGTGGTTGTATAGTACCAATACCCGGAGCTTGCCTCTGATCTGCCCTCAGCGAACACTCTCTAATGCGATGTTCCAACAACCCACATCTCAAGCATGCCCCAGTCCTCCTCCAACACTTACCCCGATGGTGTCTACCATAATCAGTACATAGCTGCAGTCCAGTAGCAACAACAAGGGGCCCAACTCTAGCCGACCCATCAACTCTGGCCTTTTTCCTAGGCCTCTGCACCGTACCTAAGGGCTCCAAATCCTTCTTATTCCTACCTTTCTCTATCCCAATTTTGGCACTCAGTGCATTTAACCTCCTCGGCGATCTTCGCCTTCTCAACTAGGAAAGAAAAATCCTTCTCCCTCTGGGGAGCTATCAAAACCTGCAAGTTATCTCTGAGGTCATCCTCAAAGCAGTCATATCGCTCGTACTCAGATACCACCATACCTCTCGCATAATGGCTCAATCTTAGAAACTCGACCTCATACTTGGCTACCGGTCGATCTCCCTGAGTTAAATTCAGAAACTCTCTCCTACGAGCATCCACGTAACTGGCCCCCACATATTTTCCCTGGAATGCGGTATTAAAGAACTCCTTGGTCAATCATTCGGGCTGGGTGCCCTCTTTAACAGTAAGCCACCACTGATATGCCTCATCAAGTAGTAGCGAGACTACACCCTTTAAATTTTGCTCTAGGGTGCAATCTAAATCGTCCATGATCCTCTTCATGGCCTCAATTCAGTACTCGGCCATATTAGGGGCAACTCCAGCGACACCCCTGAATAACTCATCCCCATTGGACCAGAGTTATTCTGTAACTGACCCTCGGCCCACAGATCCAGTATTGGGCCCAGCGACCCTCTCCAAAATCCTGAGCATAGCCTGGGATAGTGCGTCGTCCACAACCATGTAGTCTTGGGACCCAGTCTCAGTTGCAGGTGAAACCAGCGTCTCACTAGTATCCAAGTTAGACAGGTTGCCAGAAGATGAGGACCTAGTTCGAGCCTCTCTACGGCCTCTACCACGGCCTCTAGTACCCCATCTGTGGATACCTCGTGTGCTCATATCTAATAAAATTATCTACATTAAAAAAATTTATGAATCATTTACAGTTCAATATTTATTAACAGATGTTTTATGTAGAACATTATCGGTAATTCAGAGTTTGTTTTCGTATATCACAGTTTCACTACAATTTTCAATATACACTAACTAAAGTGTATTCAGTACAGTATACTACCTATAGTAGTTTCAGAATATACTATCAATAACAGTTTCAGTTTAAAACAATTCACAGTTCACAGTACTTATAGGATCGGTACAGAGACTCGATATACCACTTACTCAGTAAAACATTTCAAATCACTTTGTAATCAATTCTTCAAAACCAAATTTTAAAACCCATAATCCAAAGTCGAGTTTTGCAACCTAGATCTGATAACACTAAAGGTAACACCATAAACCCAGCCTAGACGCTATGGCCGGATCTGGCGATGTCACATGATAGGGTTTTTGAAAACCATGCCGTCACGATAAAACCATTTCCTTTGAATTACTTATCTTAATGTCTTATTAGTTCCAAAATCGTATTCTTCACTAAAATCGTGTTCTTCACTTAGTCGATAGTTTCAAAACATTTATTTGACGCGAAAGCTTTTTAAATAGTTAAAACAATTGTGCGTTTTCAGAAATCATTTATTTCTTTTAAAAATTGAGGTTTCCTCCTACTAGTAGTAGTAATCTATAAAGTAAAGATATTTAAAACCAAAAACCAAACCAAAGTCTGAAAGTCCAATTACAACCCAAAGATTTAACCAGTAAAAATTAGAATAAAACCCATAATCATAAATTAAAACCATATCAGTTTAGAACTGTGGTCACCATCAAGTCCTCCGCTGCACCGGTCCATCTAGATCTAGGAATTACCTGTGCACATTTAAACAAAAGGGTGAGTTTACGTAAACTTAGTGTGTAATCCCACAGAAAACATACAATAGCAAATCACAGTGCACAGTTAAACCAGTCATGTGCCTAAGCCTTTTCGATGATCGATGCTCGGTTTGGACTTTAGCCCATTTCAATCTGATGTTAAATATATACTGATGGGGCCTTAGCCCATTCTGATATTAGTACACATTAGGGCCTTAGTCTATCACAGTATCAGTAACAGTCATGCAATATTCAGTAACAAAGTCCTACCCAACTAACCTCTACACACCATCTCTGTCCATCCCTACACTCTATGTGGGGATTAAATCAACCCATCCATCCCTACACTCCAGATAGTATCGAATGCGGCACAAAACAGTAATTTGCAACTGAGCTGCCAATATATTAGGCTTAAAAGCCTTTCAATACACTTCCTCTAAATATAATCAACCCAATCCCATGCAATGCAACATACAAACCATGACATGCTATCTCATGATATCAGTGCATATAACCAGTTCAGAATACATACCTACTATCATCATGCTCAACATATATAAGTCAATAGCCAGTTCATACAATAAGGGGTCTAAGTGATGCTTACCGACCCTACAGTAGGTTCACAGTCGACTTGGGCAACCCGTGCAACCTTAGTAATCAATTCAGAAAAATGGGCTCACACACCCATATGGCTTGCCCGTGTGGGCCCACATGGCCCAAATTTTTCTTGGTTGTGTGATCCTAAAATCCTACACACTCGTGTAGTTTACCCATGTGGGCCACACGAAATTAGTCTAGCTCGTGTGTCGTACACGGCCTACCTGACCATTACACTGGCGTGTCTGGTGCACATGACTTGGTCTCATTAAACGCACACTCGTGTTAG
The DNA here is from genome assembly GCA_025698465.1 of Gossypium longicalyx. Taxonomy (NCBI): domain Eukaryota; kingdom Viridiplantae; phylum Streptophyta; class Magnoliopsida; order Malvales; family Malvaceae; genus Gossypium; species Gossypium longicalyx. The sequence goes on along the minus strand of CM047005.1, from coordinate 16,376,830 downwards.
GGCACATGGCCTACCACGCGGGCGACCACACGCCCATGTGGCGTCGACAGTCGGGTTTTTAACTTTTGCTGAAACCCAATTTTCTATATTTTCGGGTACACACTTGTAATGTTTTTTATGCCTAATCACTCTCGAGCAGTTCAAAACCTAAAGTCGAGATACTCCACATCAGTTTAGTAGATTTTCTAGTGAATTAGATAATTGATAATGAATAGAGACACGACTTGCCACCAATGAAATATACACCAGTAACACCGTTAAACTAAGAAATACCGAACTCACTGGTTAGAGCCTTCTCTTACACTATTAATTTGTAGGGGAACTCGTTAATAACCAATCGATAAGAATTACTTTACAGAAGAATAAGAGAACTTGTCGATATCACACAATTGCTATTGACGTTGCCAAGCAAAGGAAAAATGATGGTTTTGAGGGAAAACAGAGACAGTTTCAGTAGCAGTGGAGAAAAAGGAAAGACATAATTGTGAAAAGGAAACAGAAAAGAGGAAGAGGAAACGACGTCAAAAAGAATTTATTGGAAGAGGAGAGGTAACCCAATTTTTGCTAGAGAGAAACAATTATGAACTAAAACTGATAACCCCCAAATCTTTTCCCTTAATTCTCTCTGCCAAACTCTCTACTAAATCCACTACTCAAATTTTTAGTTCATCTCAAACTCTCTTAGACGGGTGAGCAAAAATAATGCCCACACCAATATTCGAACACAGAACCTCTTTCACACCAACACTCCACTTAACTATCAGACCAGCAGGCCCATTCTGTTAATTATTTACCAACTATTAAACTTAAGCCTTTTAGGCCAGGTTAAGGCTTTATTTATAAAAATTCTAAAGTTTTCCTTAGTCATGACTTGAACTTGGGACCTCCCACACACACCTAGAACACATAACCATTGAAGCAAGCAGATATTTGTGTCATCCATTCACAAAAACAAAAATAAAAAAAAATTGGGGTGTTACAAGAGTAATATAATTGAGAGTCCATCAATAGATCTTTGGAATCCTATAACAAATATACACCACTGAAAAAGTTTGAGTTAGAGTTAGTTCAAACATAATCATTTTCCACTTTTGTATGAGTATTTTCTTACTTTTCATTTTCTTTTTCTACTTTTACTTCATATGGATTTTCACTCACCAAATTTGGACCATCAAGTAGACTTTTATCACTCAAGGTCTCTTTTGTCTCGATCTTTCCACATGATTCTTCCTCACTTCCCATATCCCTCGACAATTATTATGAATATTCAATTTAGTACAATACATCTCAGTAGGAAAACATGACTCTTCTATCTCATCTAACTCTATAGATTCGAGGAAAAAATTCTCACTATCATTTTTTTCGGTTCATAAAGTTTGCCATCACAAATCTCTTTTCCACTAGAGTACGAGTCAAAAAAAGGTATAAATTCATACTTACTTTCTTATCTAGTTGGATATTTAATTGGACATTAAAAACCCTTATGATCTTTTGAACTACACCAATAAAATTTCACAACAAGTGAGAGATCAGTTGTACTCATCATTTCATTTGGCCATCTCTTCTTAAAGTACTCATCAATTGATTGATTAACTTGAACATGAATTCGACGTTTCGTTTTGACCTCCCTGTAGTAATGAGAAGGAATGAAACACTTTCGCATCACTTGCTTCAACTCGTCCCATGTTTCAATTTCCCTCTCATAATTTCTTTGATGAGTAATTCACAGTTGAATTCACCAACTCAATGCATAATCCTGATCTGCCATGAATTATACTATTATTTACATAATTTTTACACATAACTTTAGCTTGTTCAATAGCTAAATCAAAACATCTTAGTATATATTTAGGTTTTCATACTGAAAGTAGTAATTTATGCTTTATAAGTAATTTTTATTACATTTTATATATCTAAATAAAGTTACATGGTCTTATAGGTCAAGTCGGGAGCTAAAGATGCATATTCAAGCTGAAACTAATACTTATGTCGTGACACCAAGACACTAATGTCTCAGTATCAAAGACAAAAGCCACAAACAAGTTCTAGAGCAAAACTTCCCTCGATGTCACGACACGGCCCTTTAATGTCGTGACATTCCCTCTGTGTTCAATTGTAACATTGTAGGCTTCTGTTGCAACCAAGCCCTTGTGCAGCCTAAAAACTCCTGTACATTTTAATTACATTTTTTAGGGAAATAAGGAGTATTTGTCCTAGTCAAATTCTAAGGACTTCAAGAATATTTTAAGAAATTTAATATTCTGAGTTTAGCCTATATAAAGGCCATTGAAATCAGTTTAAACACATAATTGGAGGGAGACAAAAAATATACTTAGGGTTTTTTTATTTCATTCTTATTTTTTACTTAGGGTATTTTATGTTCTTGTAATCGGAGGATCCTATTTCAAAGTGAGACTCTAGCGAGTAGAGATTGTTTTGGATTCACATTTTCATCGATAAATCCATGAACATCTATTTTCCTTTATTCTATTATTTATATCTATTTCTTTAACATTGTTTAATTTAATGTTTGTGTAAAGATTAGAATCAATTTATGCTTTATCCATATATCACATGATTTCAATTTTTCTAATATTATTAATTGATTGAAGGATAGAGTTTCTTAGCAGATGAGTTGTTTGGGAGAGGAAGAACTTAAACCCTAGGCTTGACAACCCTAGGAAGTCATTTAGGTGGGAATTAACCCAAAATTGGTATGGCCTATTCGTGAACACCTTAATCCTGAATTGATCTAGACTGTGAGATTAGAAGATAAGTAATTCTTGCTAACTCACTATTCTAGTGGACCTATCAGAAGATCCTGCTAGGGTATTGACTATGTAACAACCCGTTTTTAGTCAAATCGGAACAGTGGTTTCAGGACCACAAATCTGAAGTTAAAATATTTATTTTATTATTATTTTAATTTCTACAACATGATATTATTATTGTGTGAAAATTTCATTAAGAAATTTTATCGTTTGAATGCTCAATTTGATAAAAATGACTAAATTAAATAAAATTGCAAAAGTGGTGTTCTAATAGCTAAAGATGTCTAATAGCTATAGAACTTTAAAGTGGAGGTCCTTAAGTGGTAATTAGACAAATGGTTGTTTAAGTGGACAAATATGGGCATTTAATTAAGTATTATGCATGTTAATAGTTAAGGTTATTTTGGTAAATTAATAAATAAACTTAAGTAAAATAAAGACAACAAAACATATCATCTTTTAGTCCATATTCTTCCACCGAAAAATAAAATAGAGAAACCTCCATGGATGCATGCTAGGGTTCGGTTACTTTAAGGCTCATTTGATCAAGAAAAGCGAAGTTCAGATCTAAATTGGGGGAAAAATAAAGTATTAAACTAGTCGATCCTGTTTTGTTGTTTTTGTGATCGAGGTAAGATCGTATGTTAATAAGAATAAATATAATTGTGTTTTAAATGAATTATTATTGAATTAATTGAGAATACTATCTTACAGATATGTTCGATGAAGATTCAACAATGTGAAATCCCAGTTGAACCTTAAGAATAGATTAGGATACGAATGACATGTCATAAGGGGTTTTGTGTTTGGGTGCTGGTCCGTACGTCCTACTGGTGGCTGAGTTATCCAACATGTGTTGCGGATTCTCGTCAGCTTGTGTGAGCAGCACCGTGTAGCTACATCATGGCTGTCAAGTTGTGTGAGCAGACCCGTTGATAGCTCGAGAGTGAGCATTATATGAGATATGGATTGAGATAGCTTCGGCTATGTATTTGGCACTTAGGGTGCGAGATTCTTGGGTATCCAATATTACTTCAAATGGTTCAACGTGTATATCAAGGATAGGGATGAGTATGAGATTGATATGAGTTAGTACAGGTATGTATATGAACTATACAAGTATTGAATTGAAGAAAATTGTGAATTTCAATGTTTGGTTATGTGTATAGCCATGTAATTTGGCTTATTTTGGTATATTTTGTGATGTATATATATATGTGAAAATGGCCTTTTGTTATGTGGTTGATAATGGCTATCTAATGCTTATTTTGGATTGATATTTTGGGTATCATATAGTTGAAAGTTGAGATTGATATGCTTGTGGTTTTAGGTAAAATAGTGCATAATTAAAAGTGACCATTTAGGTGATTTGAGAATGTGAAATTGGTATGAAGTGAATGGCTTATTATGATATTTGAGTGTCTTGTGGTTGTTGGTATGGAATTAGCATGAATTAGGCTTGGTTGAGATTGATTTGAATGCATATTTATGCCATGTTATATGCCATTTGATTTGTGTAGGTGAATGCAAATTTGGGTGAGCAAGATGGCTTGGTAAATAGCTTATTTTTGTCCACACGGGTAGAGACACGGGCGTGTGTCTCAACCATGTGTGACACACGGTCATGTGACACGGCCGTGTGTCCTTCGGTGCTTAATTAGAAACCAAGTCAGCATGCTCCACATGGCCCAGCGCTTGGGCGTGTGACTTGGCCGTGTGGCATAAGTTACTATACCATATAGTTTTGGCATGGCCTAGCACATGGCCTAGCACATGGGCGTGTGTGGCCATTTCGAAGGGTACACGGGCTAGTCACACGGGCGTGTGGTTGGCTGTGTAACCCAAGTCAGGGAGTTACACGGGGTCGGGCACGGGTTAGGACACGGCCATGTGATCCCATTTCGAATGTCCACACAGGCATGTCTTTGGCCGTGTGAGACACACAACCGGGCCACACGGGCGTGTGTCCCCTGTATTTTGTAAAAAATTTTATGTTTTCCAAAAAAATTTCCTGAGTTATCAGTTTAGTCCCGAACCACTTCTAATGTATGATTTGGGCCTTTTAGGCACGTATTAGGGAAATTGTGATTGACTATGAATGATTTATATTTGAATATGAAAAATGTATGAGAAGTTATGATTGTTTAATTGTTAAGTCTGATAATGCTCCGTAACCCTATTCTGGCGATGGATACGGGTTAAGGGTGTTACAGACTAGTTGATTGATTAGAACCCTACATCAATTATTAATTAGGTAAAATAATTGGATCTAGGCTAAAGGAACTCGCGAGGCTGAAACAAGGGATAGGAGAAGCCGATACATGAACACTACTAATTCATGACTCAAGTAGATTAGTAATTATTTCCAATAATTGGCTTGATAGCAGTTTTCCCCAAACTGCAATCCCTTAGGTATGATCCTCGGAGTACTTACCTATTTTGTTGCAACTATATTACAACATAACCTGTATACTTGCAGACATCGCCTCAAATCTATATCTTTAGTTGCAGTATTCACACTTTGGATGTTAGTATGTTCGAAGGTGATCAAATCTGAAAATTAAAGGGTCATCAATGAGACTTTTTCCTCTTCTGGGCATTTATAGTAATGAAACTTAAGTTCAATTTTTTATTCTCACTCACAATATGCTTCAAGATCATTCTTTCCATGAAATTGTGGAATTGAGAACTTTGGTTTAGCCAAAGAAGGTTGTCCATGATCATTATTGACGAAAATCTCATCATTCGTGTGAGGTACACGTCTAACATTATTTGCACGAATATGAGGCAAGTCAACCTTATCTCCCCAATTATGATACCGACGCTCAATTTGGGTACTTTGATGTTCCAAATTTTTGTTGATCATGTCTAGAATAGTGTTTCATTACTGATCTTGAGCATGTTGAACATCTTGATCTCTTTGCAACTTTTTGACCATAGTATTGTGAATCATTATGAAAACCTAAAAAGAACGCAACACTCAAGAAAAGAAAAATTAAGCAAACCTTATTGTTATGCACTCAGAAATAAAAATCAAATTCTCAATGAAGTAAAAATTAATCTTGTGAGTCTTTTAAAAGTGTTTATATCAACTAATCAGAATGTATTGGAATCAAACTAGCAAAAGAAACCTAGTGGCACTAGGAGTCCAAAATCCACTAGACACTAAAGAATTGTGTTCCACAGAGGGAGGAATGTGCAACGTGCTTTAACCTACTAACACAAGAAACAATAAAGTGTTAGAATGTGTAAAGGAACAATAGAAAAAAAAAAGAAAATCTAAGGCTAAGGATCAATGAAAATTGTTGAAATCTGAGAACTTGAAAAATTGCGAAGCAACTTGAGAAACTTCGTTCGAGGTGATCCCAATTTCCAAAAATCACGAAATTTAAACTAGAGTCTACTCAAATAATGTAGATCTGACCTGAATAGTTTCGGTCCAAAATTCAACCACAGAATATTTTTTTATTTTTCTATTTTTCCACTATTTCGATCATATTTTTTTGTAGGAAATATATTTTTTTTCTAATTTTCTAAAAGAGTGTCAAGAATCAGTATGTAAAATTTTAGATCGTTTGAAAAACCTTTGCTCACTAAAAAATATTTTTTCCCAAAAACTTTCCAGGTAAAAAAAATTGTTTTGAGGTTGTTTACTAGAAATTAATTTATAAGAACACAAAGAACACCTAAAACGCCCAAGAAACTGATACAAATGATATGGATAAGTGCAAAAATAGGATCATAAGTTTATCCAAGTCGCAAATTTGACTTAGGGCTCTAGCCATTCAAAAAGAAACTTATATTTTGACACAACCTATAATGCAAATGAACCTAAGTCAGGTAAAAAAATTTTAAAAAAAATTAAAATAAATAACTAAAATAAAAAAAATAGAACAATAAAGAAGGAAATAAAGAAGATAGATGGAAAAGATGGAACGTGGCATGTAGAAGTCCTAAGGAGCCTTGGAAACAAGAAGAATCCACAACCCCTTTCAAGTAGCTTTAATTTCCCCTCCAAGAAAGAAAACTTGGTAATAAATAGTTTGAAGATGATCCCCACAATCTGAAAAGACTGTTCAAACTCTTAAAAAAAGAAAACTCATGAAAAATTCTTGAAAAGAAAAACTCAAAGAGAATTTATTAACTCAAAAGAAAAGTTGTTTAATAATAATGAATTGATTGAATTTTGTACAATGCAAAGGCCTTTATATAGGCTAGCTAAATAATATAAATAAAACTTTTAAGTATACTAGAATTCTAATTAACCTAAACAAGTAGTTGTTTTAAATTAAACTTTCTTGTTGGCATAAAACTCCTAAATAATTTAGAATAATTAATAAATTATAAAAAATTTAGAATAAGAATAATAAAATAATAAGAGCTGATAAAATACAATATTGGACTCAAATATAATAGAAATTAAGCCTAAAATCTGAACCCAATATGATTTAAACTCAAATTAAAAGCTCGAAGCTCGTAATTTTCGTAATAATCTCGTCCAGAAATTCTACTTCCATAGTCTTCACTAAAACGGTCATAACATGGGTTCTCGAACTCAAAATCGAGTAATTCAATGTGTGTTTCGAAGCTAAGAGATAGATATTCAAACACTATGCAGACATATAAATACAAAAATGTTTGCATCTCATCCAAAAATTTGACACAAGTTGACTAATATTTTCTGCTTCAAAATTGATAGCTTAGTTGAATTGACTTTAATACATTTCACCCATTCTGTGTATGTATCATTCCTCGTTTCCTCGAAAATATTTATCCTCACATACTGGCTTTGTTGAATCTTGGTTTGATTTTCTTGACCTTTCACCTTGTTGTTGGACCTTGAGGCAGTGTAAGCCATCACATCCATGGGTCTGAAATTGGGCCTTGAGACTCGTATCAATTAGTTTCTATATTAGTGTTTAATAGCATTTTGTTATCCTGTTTCTCGGGCATTTTTAATTCTCAAGTATTTTGGAGTTGTAAGCTATCAATTCAAGTCTTTTTGCATATTGTTTATTAATTTGCTACAAATTATAGTATTATTTATATCCCCTTTTCACATAACTTTAGCTTGTTTAATAGTCAAACCAAGTCATTTTAGCACGTATTCATGTTGTCATACTTGAAGTCATAGTTTATGCTTTTCAGACATTTTTATTATACTTTAGATACTTAAATAAAGTTACATGGTCTTTTAGGTCAAACCAAGAGTTAAATTTGTATACCCAGGCTAAAGTTACTACCCGTGCTGCGACACAAGAACGCTGGTGTAACAGTCCAGTTTAAACCCTAGTCAGAATAGTGGTTTCGAGACCACAAACCCAAGTTATAAAAATATTTTGATATTATTTTTTGTGCTTATGTTATATGAATTAGCTTGTGTGAAAGTTTCGTACGAGAATTTGATCAATTGTGTGCTTAATTTGATAAAAGAACCTAATCGCGTAAAATGTAGAAGTTGCCTGTTGTTTGTTAAAAGTGCCTATTTGATTTGGCTTATTATTTGAGAGGTCCTTATGTGGTTAATATGCCATTTATATGGTTAATGGACATTTATGACATTGATATTCATGTTTTAATAGTTTTATAACAAAGGGTAAAATGAGAATTTAATTAATATGTTAATAATAATAATAATAATAATAATAATAATAACAAATGCATGAAAATGGATCATTTTATGTTTATTCTTAGCTGAAAATACAAGAAAATAAAAGAGAAAATTTTGCTTAGGGTTCGGCACTTGTAATCTTTGCTTAAGGTATGTGTTTTGATCGGTTTTTGATAATTTCTACGTTTTAATAATCATTGTTTCGAATACTATCAAGCCCATGTCTCAATTTCTGATTTTTTTTGATGATTTTGAAATGTTCCATTGATGAAACTATGAGTTTTGTGAAGTTAGTTGTTGATAAATGGAAGATATGTTTTGGGTTAACATGTTTTGTCTTTGGATTTTTGATGAATTTGAGTAAAATGGGCTAAATTGTGAAAATTGTAAATTGAAGGACTAAAATGTGAAATAAATAAAATGCGTGGACTTGTATGAGAGCTATGAATATTCGGCCATATACATGTCTAATGAAATTATGTGTATTTTGTGATTTTGTGAATTAGGGACTAAAATGTCAAAATGTGAAAATATGAGGAAAATTTGTAAAATGTCCTAATTATGTGTATATGGATTGATTTGAATGATTTGGTTAATAAAATGGTTAAATTTGAATACAAATAGATCAAGAAAAGAGGAATTCGGATTTAGACTAAGGGAAGTCGAAGGTTATAGAGTAGGCAATCCAAGTCGGCAATTCGAATCTGAGTAAGTTAAATGCGTGATACATGATTTTACAAGTATATTTTTGATGTGTTCATTATACATAAATTGTGTATATATTTGATTATGGTTTGAATACGATGATAAATCAACTGCATTTGGCACTAAGTGTGCGATTCAAAATAGCTTCAGCTATAAATAGCACTAAGTGTGTGAAATGGTATAGTTTCGGCTATAAATAGCACTAAGTGTGTGAAATGGTATAGCTTCGGCTGTATGAGGCACTAAGTGTGCGATACTGAGATAACCGGTTAATTGAGATGGCACTAAGTGTGCGGAATTGTTCTAACCGGCTTAAACCTTAAAAGTACTAAGTGTGCGGATGCTTAAAGCATGGATAATTTTGGAAAGTCTTAAAATATCCGACGAGAGGTGAGAATGAAAATGAATAAATGCGGGAAGGTTCGGGTATGTGCGATACTTATGTGGTAGATGATATTAAGTATATGAAGTTAGTGGATTGGTATAAACATATAAGTTGTGTTGGCATAGAATTGATAGATGAATTGAGAACTAATAAGTGTTTATGTGTTGATGTTTTATATTTTATAAAACATTGATGGTATTTAATACGAGCTTACTAAGCTTTGGAAAGATTACTTTGTGTGTGTTTGCATTATTTTATAGATATCAAAGCTGCTATGAGCTTGGGGATCATCGAGGATCGTCATCACACTATCGAGTCTCATTTTGGTACCTTTTGAAATTGTATATGATAAAGTATGGCATGTATAGGCTAGAAGTTCTTTGGATAGGTTTTGTAATGTTTATATTCAGCCATGTGATATGGCTTGATATGGTTGTGTTTATGTATTGATTTTAGTATATGAAATATGATGCAAGATGATCTATTTGATGTGTTCATGAATAGTTAAGAGAAATGGTAAGTTTGGTAAGTTTTGGTATGAGATTTGGTCATGAGTTTAGAGATTATGAAACCATATGTTCGATATGATTTGGTCTTATGTTTTGGCACAATTGAGTTGAATTTATGAGCATTTAAATGGTTGATAATGTTATGGCATGAATGATGTATGATTTGGTATTGAAATTGGTTGAAGTTGTTGGGTATATATACTTGGCTTAGTGCTTGTAGGTTTGAACTAATTGGGGTGGCAAGTTGGCTTTTCAAATGGCCTATTTTTGTCCACTCGAGCAGAGACACGAGCGTGTGTCTCAGCCGTGTGTGACACACGGCTATGTTGCACGGCCGTGTGTCCTCTGGGGTACCCTACAATTGTAAGTCGGGCTCGAGCAAGGCCAAGGCACACGGGCGTGTGGCTAGCCGTGTGGCCCATGTCAGGCTCGACGACAGCCAAGGCACATGGGTGTGTCTTGTGGCCGTGTGAGCAAGTCAGTATGTATGCCTTATTTTGACATGGCCTAGACACACGGGCATGTCTAATACCGTGTAAGGCACACGGCCTATTCACACGGGCGTGTGACCTGTACTTTTTTGAAAATGTATAAGTTTTAGAAAAAAATTTGTATGTGTTCAGTTTAGTCCCGACCTCTTTCTGATGCATGTTTAAGGTCTCGATGACCTATATAAGGGACTCTATATTGATGTTTGATCTCTGATGTTAAAATGTTTATGAAATGAATGTTAAATATTCTGATTTGTCCGGTAATGTCTTTAACCCTAGTTCGGCGACGGATACAGGTTAGGGGTGTTACATTTTATTGGTATCAGAGTTATGGTTTAGTCAGTTCTAGGACTACCATAGCGTATGTGAGTCTAGCTATACATGCCATATTTATGAACTGCAATAGTGTGATGAATCCTGACAATGAAAATGTACTTTTATATAGCAAATGGATCCCGACCGAGCTGTAGCAGATGATGTCGAAAGCAATGCACCGGCTCCCGCACTAGGGATGGTGCCATCCAATTCTAGACCAGACTACGAGTAGGCTGTGATGGTTAGGCTAGACAAGCCTTTTATCAAATGATGAGCAATTGGTTTAGCTAATATATTAGAACCGATCCATTGTACAACAACCTCCACCTCTCGATTAATCCTCCACAAGCTCCTATTATGCCATCGGTGAATTCGATTTAGTTAAGTAAGCCTCCAGTAGATAAGATTAGAAAGTATAGGGCGAAGAGTTTCAAGCTACAACAAATGATATGCTAAAAGGGCGAGTTACGGTTAGAGAACATGATAAGAGTATTTGATGAATTGTCATTAAATCCCGATGAATGCATAAAATGTGCCGTTTCACTTCTAAGAATCTGGCGTACCATTGGTGAAAAACTTTAATATCGGTAGTTTTGAGTGAGTAAGTTACCTCATTTCTTTCAAACTAAATTTCGGAAGAAATATATCGATCGATTCATTAACCAAAAGCGTAATGAGTTTCTCGAGTTTAAACAAGGTCGTATGTCTATCATAGAATACAAGTGGGAATTTGTAAGATTGAGTCGGTATGGTCGTGAATGTGTATCTCTGAGGCAATAATGTGCAAAAGATTTGAGGATGGTTTGAGCGAAGATATCCGTTTGTTAGTCGGGATTCTTGAGATTAAAGAATTCGTTGTGCTTGTTGAGCGAGCATGTAAAGTCGAAGATCTCGAGAAAGAGAAAAGAAAAGTCGATTTTAAAGCTAGAAAATCTGAAAGAGATCATTAGGAAAATTATTTTAATGCACCAAAGAAATTTCGATATGATAATAGCGGTTCCAATGCTAATGTGGGACTTTCAAATAGAGATCGTGCTAGATCGCATTCGAATTTCAAAGCTCCAGCTAAATCTATTGCTAGTGTTGGTAATGTAAAGAATGAAAAGCACAGGTGTAATCAATGTGGAAGAGCGACATTTTGGAAAATTGGGAAAAAGTAATAATCGAGCTTATTACTGGTTGTGGTTCACGAGATCACTTAATAAAAGATTTCCCGAGTTAGCGGAAAAGATAATGTTCGAGAATTTGAGGCCAAGTAGCAGCGCTTCTTGTGGTAGACCTTCTAAAAATACGGGAAATGTAAGTGGTAGTCGAGAGGAGGGACAAAGATACATTGTTAGATCAGGGTTCGTGCACTGCGGAGCCTATGCTATCAGAGCTCATGAGGAAGCTTCGTGCGCGGATGTGATTCTGGTACATTTACTCTTTATGATACTACTATGATTGCTTTGATAGATCCTGGATCAACACATTCGTATATATGCATGAACTTAGTGAATAGTAAGACTTTGCTGTAGAGTCTCTTGAATTTGTAATTAGAGTTTTAAACCCCTAGGCGGATGTGTTTTGGTTGATAAAGTCTGCAAAGAATTTCCCATTAATGTTTTGAGACACTTGTTTTTGGTTGATTTGATGTTATTACTTTTGATAAGTTTGATATAGTTACAGGTATGGATTGGTTAACTTTACATGATCTTTGTTTGTGAGCGCAAATGAAAAACTATTAATTTGAGATGCAAGAATAATGAAATAGTCAGAATTGAATCTAGTGATTTGAATGGATTTTCTGCTTTGATATCTTTGATGAAAGCTTTGAGTATTGTGAGAAAGGGTCGTGAAGCCTACTTTGCATATGTGATTGATTCGAAAGTGTTAGAAAAGAAAGTTGAATCGATTGCTGTTGTTGTATGTGAGTTCCCTTATGTGTTTCTTGAAGAACTTCGAGGATTACCTCTTAACTGAGAAGTTGAATTTGGTATTGAGTTAGTACCAGGAACTACTCCGATTTCAATAGCTCCATATAGAATGGCTCTGACAGAATTAAAAGAATTAAAGTCTCAGTTGCAAGAGTTAACTGATAAAGGATTTACTAGACCAAGTTTCTCACCTTGGGGTGCTCCGGTTCTATTTGTGAAAAAGAAAGACAGTTCGATGAGAATGTGTATAGATTATTGTCAGTTGAAAAAAGTGACTATCAACAATAAGTATCCTCTGCCCCGAATTGATGATTTGTTTAATCAGTTGAAAGGAGCTGATGTATTTTCGAAAATAGATTTGAGATTAGGCTATTGCTGATTCGCAGTGAAAGACTCGGACATTTCAAAAAGCGCTTTTCGAGCGAGTGCGGTCATTATGAATTCTTAGTTATGCCTTTCGGATTGACTAATGCACCACTGCTATCTTTATGGATTTGATGAACAAAATTTTCAGACCGTATTTAGATCAATTTGTTGTTGTATTCATTGATGACATATTGATTTATTCATGAGATGAAACCGAACATGCAGAGCATCGAGAATAGTGCTTCTGATTTTTGCAAGATAAGCGGTTGTATGTGAAGTTTAGCAAATGTGAATTCTAGTTCTGAGAGAGTCGGTTTTCTAGGTCATATTGTTTGACATCTAGTATTCGAGTTGATACAAGTAAGATTTCAGCTATTCTAGATGGAAACATCAAGGAATGTCTCTAAAGTCAGCATTTTTCTAGGACTTGCTTTGGTTATTATAGGCGTTTAAGTAAAAGGCTTTTTCGATGATTGTGACTCCATTAACGAAACTACTTCAGAAAGATATGAAGTTTGAATGGTTTGAAAAGTGTCAGAAAAGCTTTAATCAATTAAAAACCTTGTTGACTGAAGCTCGAGTATTAGTACAACCCAAAACGGGTAAAGAATTTGTGATATATAGTGATGCTTTGTTGATCGGTCTAGGATGTGTTTTAATGCAAGAAGGTAAAGTCATTGCTTATGCTTCCAGGACAAGCAAGAAACGCATAAAAGAACTATCGATGCACGACCTTGAGTTAGCTACGGTTGTGTTTGCTTTGAAAATCTTGCGTCACTATCTATTTGGTGAGAAATGTCACATATATTTTGATCATAAGAGTTTGAAATATCTGATGACACAGAAAGATTTGAATCTACAACAGAGAAGATGGTTAGAACTGCTAAAAGACTATGACCTTGTGATTGATTATCATTCGGGTAAAGCAAATGTTATTCTTGACACTTTGAGTCAAAAATAATTATTTCCTCTGCGTGTGATGAATGCTCATTTGGTTATGTCGATGATGGTTCGATTTTAGCCCGATTGAAAGTGAGACTTTTATTTTTTATGACCCAGATTATCAAGCTCGGAAGATTGATAATGAGATTTTAGCAAAACGAGGCTCGAAGTATGATTTAGAGTCGATTCGAAATTGAGTTGATAAAAATGATTGTTTGAGATTACGAGATCGAATTTGTGTTGAGAGAAATCTAGAGTTAATTCGGATGATTTTGAATGAAGCTCATAGCGATCGGTTATCGTGCATCAAGTAGTATGAAAATGTACAATAATCACGAAAGCGGTATTCTTGGTGGTTTGGAATGAAATGAGATATCTCGACTTTGTTTCTAAATGTTTGATCATCGACCAAGTTAAAGCTAAAAATCAAGTTCCATCTCAGTTTGTTACAACCGATTATGGTTCCAGTGGAAATGGGATTGGTGACAATGGACTTTGTTTGGGTTTACCACTTATCTCAGAAAAAAAAGATGCAATTTGGGTTGTAGTTGATCGATTGTGAAATTAGCTCATTTTATTAGTTCGATCTAATTAATCGCTTGATAAATTAAGCCGAGTTATACATTTACGATATCGTAAGATTACATGGTGTGCTATTGTCTATAGTGTGGATCGAGATCAAGATTTACTTCACGATTACTGGAAGAAGTTACAAGATGCTCTAGGTACAAAATTGCATTTGATCTTGCTTATCACCCGCAAATGGGCGGTCAATCCGAGCGATTATTTAGATACTCGAGGATATGTTGAGATGTTGTATTCTTGAGTTTGAAAGCACGTGGGAACAATATTTACCTTTGATTGAATTCGCTTATAATAACAGTTTTCAATTGAGTATCAAAATGGCACAATCTGAGGCTTTATATAAATGCGCAAATGCCGTACACCTTTATATTGGGTGAGCTCGGTGAAAATAAGATATCTGAGGTTGATTTGATAAAAAAAAGCTGAGCAGAAAGTGAAAGTGATCGAGAGATAGCTTGGAGACGACTTAGATTGTCGAAAGCTTAAGAAGACTTGAAAACAAAAGACATTGAATTTGAGATTGGAAACAAAGTCTTTCTGAAAGAATCTCAGTGGAAGAAAATACTCCAATTTGGTAAAAAGACAAATTGAGTTCGAGGTTCATCGAACCGTATGAGATTCTACAGAGCGTATTGGGCGGTGGCATATAGATTGTTGTTGCCACGAGTTAGAAAAGATTCATGATGTGTTTCATGTATCGATGCTTCAACGATCTGAGATCCGATCCTTCGCATGTGATTCCTCCATCCGAGATTGAAATTGATCGATATGACTTATAGAAAAGAACGATCCATATCTTAGCTCGCATGGTTAAAGAACTACGAAATAAGAAAATTTCGTTAGTAAAAGTGATGTGGCATTGGCGAGGGTAATGAAGAGGCCACGTGGGAGCATGAAGATGCTATGAGACGACATCTATTCAGCGGTAAGATTTTGGGGATGAAAATCCTAAGAGAAGAATTATAACATCCGGTTTAAACCTTAGTCGAAATAATGGTTTCGGGACCACAAATCAAGTTAGAAAAATATTTTAATATTATTTTTGTGCTTATGTTATATGAATTAGCATGTGTGAAAGTTTCGTACGAGAATTTGATCAATTGTGTGCTTAATTTGATAAAAAGACCTAATCGCGTAAAATGTAAAAGTTTCCTGTTGTTTGTTAAAAGTGCCTATTTGATTTGGCTTATTATTTAAGAGGTCCTTATATGGTTAATATGCCATTTATATTGTTAATGGACATTTATGACCTTGATATTCATGTTTTAATAGTTTTATAACAAAGGTAAAATGAGAATTTAATTAATATGTTAATAATAATAAAACAAATGCATGAAAATGGATCATTTTATGTTCATTCTTGGCCAAAAATACAAGAAAAGTCAGGGCATAAAAAGTCTATTGGTCCAGTGGATAGTAGCATGTTGCAGTAGCTAGGAAACTGAGGTTCGAGTCTTGCGACATGCAAGGATGTCTTATTTTTTTTACAAACGGCCGAACGGGTGGTTGTGTAGCAGTGAGACTCTATTGCTAGGACGGTTGGGGTGTTTGAGTGGAGTGGGGGAGCTTGTAGCCTAAAGTTAGGAGGAAAAAGGGGGATTGGAATAATGTTCAGTTAGGGGATGTTGTGGAGAGGTTTTAGGAGTAAATCAAGGGGAGGTGATGAGAGGGGGAGTGTTAGTGCCATATAGGGACTCTGGAGACTCAAAGCGATTCGGTTTGGGATGTATTGAGGCTTCTTGATTTTCATTTCGATTGCTAGCTAGGTCTTCGGCCTTTTGCACTTTCGGTTTTGAGGAGGCTATCTACTGTTGGGGTTTTGGTAGCCAAATTCTAGGGTGACCATACGAGTATCTTTTCTTTTGGCATTCTTTCGGGTTGTGTACTTCTAGACCTTTCTCTGCAGTTGCCAAACCTCTTTTCATTCTTCCTTATTCACTTGACTTGTTTAGACGAATCTCTTTTTGATCTTTTCTCGGTTCTTCTTCCTTTCCTCAAGCGTGGCTCCTTGTGGTGCTTTGGCGAATATCATGTGTCTCTTTTCCTCTCTACTCATTTTGTTTTCTCATTGTTAGCCGATCACTCTTTTCTTTTGAAACAAAAACTCTCTGCTTTGGAATAAGGTAATTGAGTTTTGTTTTGGGATTCACGAATCCTTGGTTTGTACCCGGATGTTCTTTGTGTCGCCATATTTGTTTCGTGACTATTCTTTTCCATCTTAATGATTGTTTTCTAACTCGTGGTTACGCCGATTGTTGCTAGGGGTTTGATCTTGATAGTCGAGGGTTAGGCTAATTATCCTCTCTCAACAAGTAATCTTTTCACTCATGGTAAGTGTTTTAAGCTCTGGAGGTATATGTAAGGCGGGATTATAGATTCTTATGAATTGGTTAATTATTTTGCGTGTGAAGGTTAAAGTGTTGGAGAGAACATTGGGGTTGGAGCAATAGGGGTTTTGCGATTATTCGTTTGGTGCTTGGATTTCAGAAGCGTTCAGCTACAATCTCGGTACAAGTGTGTGAACACTACTAATAGATGTGTGATAACAAAAGTCGAAAAGCCAAAAAAATAGATGTCGACACCACACGAGCGTATGGCAGCCCGTGTGGCAGGTCGTGTAACGAAACATGGTCGTGTGGTCGATGTGATGGCCATGAGCACTTTCATGGGCCAAGAAATTATTGGGCCATTCTGGGCCAAATTGGGCCGTGTGGGCCCAATGGGCTTGTGGGCCCCACACAGAGAAGTCGCACCAAGTGTGGTAAATATTGGGCTAGGCTATGTAAACCACATGGCTAAGCCCATTTTAACTTTAATGGGCCCGCAATATGGGTTGTAGGCCCATTAAGCGTGGTTGACTATTAAGGGTGCGCAGTCGCCTAACATGACTATGGACCCTCTTTGTTGGGTCGGTAAGTATACTTAGACCTATCTTGATGAAATGACCATTATACCACTTGTGAGGTAAATTGATTGAAATACTCTGTATTATGTATGGTGTGCTTGAGCATGATATTTTTGCATACACGTATGTTATTATGGTGCATTATATGGGGTGGGATATATGATTTTGGAGGAAGTATACTGAAAGGCTATAAGCCTATTACTGGCAACTCTGCTGCAAATACTATTTTAGTACCGAATTCGGTACGATTTGGTGTGTAGGGTTGGGTGGGTTGATTTTTTTCCCCACATGGTGTGTAGGGCTAGTGCGGAGTTGGTGTGTAGCGGATGGATTGGGTAGGACTCTTTGTTTGCATCTTTGTCTTGAAATGGGCTAAGGCCTGAAGCATCATTCAGTACTAAAATAGGCTAAGGCCCAGACTGCTACTATTACTGGAAAAGGGGTTAAGGCCCCTAACTGAAACTGATAGGGCTTAGGCCCATATTGCGTTTACTCTAATTGTTTGCTATGATAGGATTTCTCATTGAGTTTTTGTAAACACACCCATTTGTTATCTGTGCAGAAATCCCCAAGTTTAGGCGGATCGAGTGACGGAGGAATCAATAGTGGCCACTCAAGCGTAGTTATTTCTTTTTATACTATAATTAATGTTTTATTTCGGGTTTTTATTATGTAATAAGGCGCTTTAATTTTATTTAATTTTGGGATTTATTTGTAAATTTTTACTGTTAGCTTGATAGGTTTTGGGTTTTAAAATTAAAAGTTATAAACCAATGATTTTCTACAAGCGCCAGAGTTTACACAATGCGTTATGGGAGTTTTGAAACACTATTGTTTAAAGAATTTAATGACAGCGAAAATGATTTTCTAAAATAACTTTCGAGTTTTCCTTATGAAAAGACATTCTAAGTTTTAATCAACCCAAAGGAACTTTTAAGAAAAGCGGTCTCTCATCAAATGTGTATTTGGAATAACACTCCAATGTGACATCACCAGTTCGGCCATAACATCTAGTCGGGTTTGGGGTGTTACATATACTATTCCCTAAGGTTCATCTGCGGGACTTTTGGATGTCGTAACTCTGTTGATTCTTGCTCGTAATTGCTCATTCAACATTCATAACGTTTCAATAACAATCAAACATGTATAATTCAATTTAAAGACATTTATTTGCATATGAACTTACCTCGTAGTCAAAATAGATGGACCGGATCGACTATTCGATAACTTTCAATTTTCCTCGATCTAAATCGATTTCTTTTGTTCTTGATCTAAACACATTCAAAATTAACTCATTTATTCACCAAATCATTCAATTTAGTCCACAAACACATATTTGAGCATTTTTTCACTTTAGCCCCTAAGTTCTACATTTATTCAATTTAGTCCCTATTTAAAAACACAAATTACAAAAATTTAGTAAAACCCATGCTTAGAGCAATTCTCTATAGGTCCGTAACAACCCATATTTTTCATCTATTTCACAATTTAACCCCTCAATTTACATTTTTCTCAATTTAATCCCTAATATGCATTTTACTCAAAATCACTTAAAAACATGTATATCAAACGTAAGCTTTCATATTTCATCTTCAAACATCCAAAAACACATGAATTCATCAATGGCAACTTCCAAAATCATCAACACTTTCAAAAATTGAGGCATGGGCTAGCTAATTACTCAAGCAACGATCACAAAACATAGAAATCATCAAAAATGGATCAAAACGAGATCTACGCTTAATCAAGCAACAATGGTCGAACCCTAAAAACATGAAAATAAATTCTTCCTTCATCAATTTTCAGCTAAGTTTGATAAAAGATGATAGAGCATTTGGTTTTGTTTTAATTATATTAACTTCATAACCAAATTACCATTTTATCCATTAATTAAAACATTATAAATCACATAACTCAAGGCCATTTATGTCCATATCCACTATCAATGGACTAATTACAACATAAGGACCTCACATTTAATAAGTCATGGCAATTAAGCACTTTTAACTTATAGCATGCTACTTTTGCATTTCACAGCGATTAAGTCTTTTTTTTCAAATTAATCATTTAAGCGATAAAATTAGCTCACGAAATTTTTTACAAATACATATTCACATGCTATAAACACCAAAAATAATATTAAAATAAATTTTTGACCTCAAATTTATGGTTCCGAAACCACAGTTCTGATTTGGCTAAAATCAGGATGTTACAACATGGCCATGTGGCCAGACTGTGTAACTCATTGACCCATGTGACCAAATTAAAACATTAAAGGAGCAGGAAAGACACACCGTGTGGTTGGCATACACGCTCATGTGACTAAATGACATGCGCATGTGTGATTAACTAATTTTCTCAACATAGGTCCCTGCGGGCGTGTGACCCACCCTGCACTATGTGTCACAAACTTACCTAATTTCCAAGCGGCGCCTTTGTTGTGTGAGCGACCGTGTGCCTCAAAGCCACTACCAAACATTATGCACAACCATGAAAATTCATAGAAAAATCATTCCAAAATACAAATGTTTAGGAAATTACACCTTATTACGAGTTTAAAAGCACCAACAAATGATCAATCCCACCATTGAGCCAAACTAAAACCAGATTACAAGATCACACAAATCACTCTTCCTATCACGAATCCGAATTGAATTTAGATGTGAAAGAGATGAACCTCCTTAAAATGGAATTCAACAACTTGTTGAAATTAAAAAGGAAGAAAAACTTAAAGAACAAAAGAGAAAGAAAAGGAAAATGTTGGAACAAAGGGATTTTGAAGTCAAAGGAAAAATCTCCAATTGGGAAAAAAAATTAAAAACTAACATGAGAGGAAATAAAGGCGTGTAAAGAATTTTGGGAATTTTCTTCGATTTTCCTAAAAATTTCAAAATAAAATAAAAAAATAAATTAGAAATATTTTTAATAAAAATTTAACCTATCAAAATTTTGAGAATTGAAACCACAAACAAAAATATTTCCCATATTGCAAACACGAGGACTAAAACCCAAAACCAAAGGTAAGCTACCCTAAAGAGCTAATGCAGTGAACCAGTAGGCTCATTACTGCTCTTAAAATGCAAAAACCAACAA